>QQSS02002017.1:947-20152 GCA_003687565.2 Craspedacusta sowerbii | reverse complement strand
TTTGTGTGTGTGTGTGTGTGCGTGTGTGTGTGGGGAGGGGTGTTTTGATCGCGTGTGCACGCTAGCCTTGCTAATGCGACTTGAATGAGTTTCCCTTTCCTTCTGTTTGTAGATTGGCATCATTTAAACACCACCTGCCTGTCCAATGTAGAAAATGTGAAAATCATCGAGAGAAGAACTTCTTCTTGAATTTGCCTTGTAATTCTTACCTCTTTGTCCTTCCTTCCTAGCCCGTCCTATGGGTGTTATGACCGCGAATTTTCTGTAGCAGAGTTCAAAGGCTTTCCCCGGTGTAGCAGAATTCAGAGGCTTAACCCCCTTTGTAGTCTTGAATTGAATGCTTGGCTTTCGCATCGTTTATTTTATTTGGAGTGGCATCCCTTTGAAACTAGCAGTTAAAGTTGAGTGTGCGTTAGAGTGATAAATTTTAAAAAATTGGTTCCCTGCCTAATTGCTTCCTAAACATTCGTAAGGATTACATAAAATCTTATTTTCAAGACGATTTAATAAAAAACTCACGCACTAAATGAGTCAATTTTACCCAACTCGAGGTGATTTTGCGGATGAGAAAACAAGCTAAGGCTTTTTGGTCGAATATATGCAGCGCTATAAAGAGTGTCTTCAAACATAAAAGAACAGGATGAACATCAGAGGCATGTTGTCCTTACGGGAGACTTGTAGGTCTAAAAAAACCTTCATCGCACCTTAGCAGCGCCGAATGGTTCGAGTCAGTTCGCCGAATGGAGAGAGTTTGTCGGTGACGCATATTTTCCTGTGGATTTTTAAACATTTGAGAACCATTCTAAGCCGTAAATACTTCATTAAGATCACCAGCAAACAACGTTTTGACTGCTGAAACAAATCTAAGCCTTTGCGTGCAAAACGAATGAGCAGACTTCGCGCAGGCTGTTCGAGGTTAAAGCCGTAGGGGTAGAATAGCACGCGCTTTGCTGATGTTCAGGATCTGTTAAAAATTCACCAAGGGGAACTCACTCCTCTCATTGCAGTGAAGGAAGACACGAGGAAAGTGGTAGAGAAACTCAATGTCCTCTCTCTGACCTCCTGTTTCCGTAATCTAATTCCATCCTTAATCTCATGCTGGGGGTTTACCGAAGGCTTCTTCCAAGTTGCCATCGTGGCTCATCACATTTTGTTCAAGGAAATGTTGTGGGCTTATCTCAAGGTGTCGTGATGTCGTCGACCGGTGTTGCTCGCCGTTCATTGCAGTGTTTTTAAAAACGGAAAGTATCGGGATAGTGTTCTCCAACCCTCCATTACATGTTGCTGATTATAGAGAGGCTGTAAGAAACTAATTGGCTAAAAATAGCAGTAGTTAAAACTTTCACGCTCAGCGCTTTCAAGTTTTTAAAAATATTTGTATTGAAACCTGTCGTTGCTGGTAAAAGAACTTGCAGGACACACCTATGAATGTTACAAATTAAGTATTATCTAAAACTAAGTTCAAAGTCATAGAAAATATGAAACTTTAAAGATTAATTTTAATTAGCCATCTTAGGCCTATCGTATTGCTTGCGAAGAAGCCACATCTTTATAGAATAAATGCCACCCAGCGAAGCCCTGTAACATCACCTGGGTTGGCCTATCGAAACCCTATTCCACGCTCTCTTGTGGCAACCAAGGATAAATGATAGAAAGTTCAAGCAATTCAAGTCATAACGAGGTTGAACTTTATTCAGCTGAGACTGCGCAAGCTTGATGACATCATTCTTCCAAGAAGCGATCACACTTGCGAAAGTATTACCTTCAGCTGACGGGCAAAGTTCTGGTCAATGCGGAGCCAAAAGTCTTAGATGTGGCCAAACCACTTCATGCAAGGAAACCTTGAGACGTCACGGAAGCTGGAAACGTTATAAAAGCTATCTCTGTGTGGTGGTGAGGGCCAAATTGTTGAGCTTTCGACCATACTCCTCTTCCAGCCCGCTGTGCCAACCTGGAGCGTAGAGACCTATCGATTTCATGACATGTTGCCCAGAAGCCCGAATCGGATGTCGATCGACTAAAACCCGTTCTGAACCAGCGATTATATACATATGATACCAAACAGTTGGCACATAAACTTTTCTTGAACGATAGGTAATGTTTATCTTGTGCTATTATTACGCAAACTTGGGAGGCAGGGGATATGGTGCAACACACGCACACAGAAACACGCACACACATACTCACACACACACATACACACACACACACACAAACACACACACACACATACAAACAAACCGAGAGAAACGCACAGACACACACAGACCCACAGACACACACAAACACACACAGAAACACACACACAAGCTCAGACAAACACCTTTACTCATTTATGTAGTCCGATATCTAACTTCATTTTAAGTACGGGTTATGCGTCAGTTAACAGTCGTTGCATTGTTTTATTTTCACAATGGGTGAGTTTTTATATAAATTACGACGGTGATTACGATAATAGTCTAGAACACAACGCTAGCTAATCTTGGCAAGGCTCTCTTCAGTTCGGTTGTGCCAGTCGTTGCGATCCAGCTGTGTCAGGCAGCTCATCTGCTTCCCATCTGCTAACGAAGTTAACCGATCTGCGTGCTTGGTGGTTGGTTGCCAGCTATCTGACCTTTTGATGAGTAATGGAATCACTCATTGCTTAAATTTGATGTGTAATTCAATAAATAAACGAATGAGTAACGCAGTCTTCTCAAATTTCAATTATTAGGAGAACTTCCTCAGCGTTGCTGATCATCATTGGGGTGATTTTGGTAATGTACCCTCCCCCTCCACCACAGACATCATACCCAACGGCGGCATCTCCACTGCGCAGCTTCTGCGGTTTATGACGATCGTGAGTCGAAATCCGCCGGCAGACGCGGAACAAATTTTTATGGTCGGTAGTGAATCTCGATGGATGGGATTGTACCCAGCAAACCTGCAACAAAATTTCGATTCCTATGTACGCCACAGACTAGCCTCGTAGCTTTCGTCCTTGAGTATCCTAGCAGCGTGTCTATGTGTGGGATTGCAGTAGTTGTAAGAGAGTTTTGGCCTTTGGAGTAGTGGGATTGCGTATTACATTACGTAGTAATTTGGAGCATGATTGCGTTTGGTTAGGATTCAGACAATAAGACGTTTAAAATTTTATTGGAAGCATTCGATTTTTCTATCTATTCTAAGCCTGAACCTTGATCGAGACCAGGAAAGATTTAAGTTTTTTTCTTTTTTTCTTAAGTTTCAAAATGTTCTCACTTTTTGTAATCGGAATATAATGTTTGGACCAGAGCAAACCCTATAACGAATGTCATCTTTTTAGTTAAGTCTTCTTTGTTCTATGTTTCTTTCCTGGCTGCATTACAGGAATAGATAATCATATGTTTTTTATAGTATTAGTTAGTTTGCCAGTAAACTTTTGGTCTATATAGACCGCGTTCCTGCTTTCTTTTCTGTTAATAGTTTGTCTTTGAATGGGGGATATGTATACTCCTTGTTGTTATATTTAGATTTAATCTTGGTATAGAAGTGTTGTACTTCTCACTTGAGTCAGACATTCCTTGATATATGGAAAATTTGAATGCTGACTAGTAGTGTCGACTTATGTTGGTACACAAAGTGAGTGGAGTTTTGTTTTAAGTTGAATTTATTAGTTATTGGTGAAACTCGTGCTTCCTACTTTTTTGAGATTTTTTTCGTATGAATGCAGTAAATTACCATTATTATTGTCACGATAACAATATTAATGAATTATTTTCTTAAGCTATGTCTTGAATATATATCTATTCTTACATGTTTAATGCAAACATTGTTTGGTAGTTATGTGGCCATTGGCTGTTTATGTGAAGATATTTCTAAGTTTCGAGTTCTTGATATCCTGACAATGCGAAGCAAAATAAAGAGTCATAAAGAGCACAGAAGATAAAACGTTTCAAGCCAGAAAAAAAGATTTCTTACTTTTCAAATCAGTACAAAAAGGCCATGCAAAAAAAAAATAAAAAAAAATAATACTGTGCCAATTAAAAAAAAAAGCATTATTAGTAGAAAAGTTCCATTTGTTTTTTCATATCTTATTCTTTGCAGGGCAAGGTCAGACATAGATTGTTGCGATTGTTTAAAAGAGCAGGGTCGTTTGTATAAAGTTTCTGACCATCGTCAAAATGCTAAATTTGCATTAATATGGCCAGGCGTGGCGAGTTGCAGATAAAGGTAAAGTAATTTAATTTTCTTGAAGGATAGTTATGTTTTTATTGTTGTTTAATGTTATTGTAACAGTGACTGGTATCAAGGCCTTAGAAAGCAGCTGAACAATAAATGTGGCAGAAAGGAACTTTCTGTATGAAAACTCTTCACAGTTGCTCATGACAAGAGATCATGCAATATATCCTCTCTTCTTTTACTCTCTGTGTAATAGCCTTCTTTATAACAATCAACTTCTCTACAGTACCTCAGCAAAATAGTAGTAAGCACTAAGATAGCAGTTTTTAGCTATGTAGCTAACCTATGTATTTGGGTTCCTCAGTACGTTTAATAGTTCCAATGGGGAAGCAATTTGTGTTCAGGCATTCAGAGGCTGGTGCATGCTCTGGAGAAAAAGTGCAATTTTGACAATTGTCTGTGCTGTTGTCATCCAGTGGCATGGGTATTTTTGAGAAGGCTAGGTTTCCATAAATATGGATGGTTTGACTGCTTGAGATGCAAATCAGAAGCAAGCATAGAGGTGCCATCAAATCCACACGTTTTAAAAAGAAGCTTGTCCCAAACAGCATGCCTGATTCTGTTACGATTTTTTCACTAAGGCGAGTATTAAGAATGAAACCCACTGCAAGGAGTTAATACTTATTTTTATGCAGTTGTTATTTTCCTTTCACAAGAGCCACCTTTATGCTACCTAGAGTATGTGGTTGCCTGCAGATTATTCTCTTAACAGAACTTCCCTGGAGTGACAAATTTGTATCATGATTGCAAATTTATTGCTGGCAAATTGAAATGCAAAGAATTTATCCCAGCGCTTAAAGTACCACCTTGGTTCTCCTGTTACAGAAGGGTGTAGCGAGTTGGTTGAAAAGTACTGCTAGTTAAGGTATATATTCATGCAAATTTCTTGCTCGAGCAAGAAGTGTTCTATGGTCTTAATTGTTATTAAGTTTACCATGCCATGCTTTTCTCCATTATGTCATGGATTCTGTAGATCTGTTGCTGTTCACTTTATTCACTGGTCATCTCTCCTGGTCCCCCTGCTGATCAACCTTTTGAGCACCCTTCGCACAGTTGTCATGTAAAGTTTGGTGTGGCCTGGAGTCAATCAATGACATAAGAAATATCATGACAACATCAAATATCATGGTGTCATGTAATATTCAATAAGATCTTTGTCATACCTCCCTCTTGGAATAATATTCTCGCTTGTCAGATTCATGTTAGCAATCAGTGCGAATGTTTCAGATGCTTTGCCAACCATTTTGTGTTAAAGTTCCATCATTACTTCATTTTTTTTAGATTTTGGAATCGTTTTGGATCTGTTACAATTTCTCCCTCTTCTCCGCAAGAAACTTGGCAATTGAAGATCTTGCTGGCAGCTTCTAGCCAAGAATCAATGACTTGTTTTATTTATATTAGCACAAGCCACCTTAACTGTAACTTTCAATTTTTGCCACTATTCAGGCCTTGCATTTTCAAGCATTCGTCCAGTATATATTAATATAGGGACCCTAAGATTTCTCTTTATTTACTTCTTTTTGATGTGGAATTGTAACTGCCAGGAACTCGGTTCATCACCAAAGTCCCACATGCTACATGCGCCTCTCTCTATGTTTGTCTTTTTCTTTCTCTTATTTGTTCTCTCACCCTCTCTCAAGGGCAAGGTGTTAATCACGAAGCCTTGTATTAACATGCAGAGCTCTGGTATTCTTTCGCTCGCCATCTTTCTTTGGCCGTGATGTTCATGGATACCTCACCTCTAGATGCTTTCTCCCACATGTTTATGCTGGTCTGAGGAACACGGTTTCACGTCCTTTTATGTTGCTTGAGCGTTGCCTACGTGAGCCAGTCATTTTTAAAATATCGGTTTCCTTACTGATATCGCCCTCATGTTGGTGGGTGTGGTGGTGCCGCGCATTTCTTTCGGCAGATCTTTTGCTCGTTTTTCGGTAATGAGAATCCCAGCACCTCTTGGGCTCTGTTTACACCCTTGCCAGAGGACTGTAACCTTTACCAAGGTGTTGTCGTGCTCCATGACCCTGAAGACTGTTTCATCAATGAATGCCATTAAGTTTTATGATTTCTGCAGATTCGAATGCGGTTCTTAGCACTGACAACGCAGTAACATGTCACAACACAGTAACTTAGCAACGATATATCAGAGTCAATGACTTACAATTAACTTAAGCCTTCGAAAAAAGGGAAAGGGGCTGCCAGGGTTTCTGAATGCCAGTAGTGCCCGGATATCTTCTCGGTTCCATGATCTGGTGAATTCTGAACGTACTTACAGATCCAAGGACTATGCATTTTAAGTAGTGACTCTGGGTGGCTTCAGTGTCTGTTTTCTTGCTCGTAATTATGTGTATTGGATTAGTATGTCTAATAGTCGGCAGTTCGCTTATTTTTGGTTGCCATGATTATTAGCTATAATGTTTGTATTTGTGCTCTCCAGCGGTAATCGTGTTAAATGATTTTCTTGTCTAGACGTACCCAATTGAAAACGACTATGTGGTCTTTTGGAATCGAAAACTTGGATCAGGAATCAGCGGACCGGTTAGGTATGAGCTTCGGACTGTCTTTGCGGTGCCCTTTACTTTTGTCGCGTGGAAGGAAACTTTGAAGAAGACTTTATCTTCATGTAATTAATTAGAGCGCTGAGGTCGATAAAGTCATGGCGGCTTAATGAGTTTTGAAATTCAAGTCCTTAATTTTCCGATTAGGATATGCCAACATAAGCAGACTGGCGACCACTTTGCTTTGAAGTGTCTTCAGGATAGAGCGAAGTCCCGAACCGAGGTAAGAAAACGTGCTGGCTTTTACTAAAGAAAATTTCTGGCCTTGTTCACCGAGCGTTCTGGCGTTGGTGAGCCTCCGTGAGATTCAAGTATTGGTCTATATTCTATAGCTCTATATACTCTATCTATTCTAGAATTTCCGACACTTCGTTTGACATGCTTTGCTGCAGTCATCTCTTGCGCCCCCTTCTTTTTTTTTGCTAGGAGAAATTCATACGTTCTGTCATCTCTACCGCTTCTCGGGATCCTGTTTCCCTTTGAATTTTTTTTATGTTGGTAGTTTTTACTTGGCAGTTGAAATGGTTTCGTTCGTAAGTTTCTAGGTGGCTTTTGTTTTAGGTAGACCTTCACTGGCGATGTAGTGGTCATAAGCATGTTGTAGCGTGCGTCGACGTGTATCAGAACGAGTTGACACTGCCAGGGGAGACGCAACCGAGGTGTGTATGTTATGCTCGGTTCAAGCGTCGCAGTTCTGTCGCGTCGAATTAAATGCTTTTAGTTCGACGCGGCAGAAGTGCGCCGCTTGTATCGGTTTAGTGCGACAGTTTAATCACTTGCGGCAATTAACTCTAGCTCGGTCAGCTCCGCCGAGTGTCAGTCGAATTTAATGGAATTACGATCGATGCGGCGGAAGTGCGACGTTTGAACCAAAAATAACGTCGGGTTCCAGTGTTTTGCACTCAGGCATTGCAAGAATCCTTTTCACTGATTACTCGGCTGACGCTCTTGCATTGGCCAAGTTTGACCACTATGACGGAAGAAGATTTCTAGAAAGGTTTTGTGTGGCAATTGCATCTCTTGAATTCCATTTATGAAGGTTCTTTGGGTGACCGATGAGATCGCTTTCCCAGAAGACTTAAGATTGTCTGTTTTAATTGTAACTTTCTCCGTGTTTTGCCCTGGTGTGTAAATACTTTCATTTCCCCGGGGTTTCTTGATTTGCCGAAGTACTTATTGCTGCGCCCTAAAAGGCTCTTTCCTTGCCTTTATCGACTCTTTAGCAGTTGTGCTTGTCTACTACGTGAATTCTATCTGCAGACCAGTAATGCAATAGCGCTGGGTTGTGAGTCAAGCCTTGGTCTGCGCGGTATTTGTCACTTGTAATGTTTTGCATCTTCCCGGGGCGGGGGTAGATGATGTTTTGAAACTGGTAGAAGTCATTCATCTGGCCGCTGAGTTGCGTGTTCTTACTTGAAGTTCAGTTCTGTCCGGTGTCCGCCTTAAAACTCACACGTGCACTGCCTCTTCCTGTCCTATTAATTTATATCCATTTGCGATCGCATCCTTTTTTAGCTACCTCTTTTCAGCTTACCGCGATTTAGCGCAACAACGTTTCAGCGCAATCACATTTCAGCGCACCACTATATAACGCGTAGCTTTTCAGCGCATTGTTTATAAATTTTCTTTAGTCCATGGAAATAGGACTTACGCTTGATCCATTTAAGCACTTCCACTGCCTTAGTTGCCTTAACCCAAATAATTAACTTGTGTCGTATCATCTACCTTCGCCGTTTCTAAGGACACTTCGATTAGGAACAGGTGATTAGTAGACGCATCATATGTTACCCAGTAGTGCGGTTAATATTGAGATTTGTCTTTGGCATCAATGTTTGTCTGTGAGCATTGGCTTATGCATGACATATTAACGATCTATTTGTACGAAGCTTTTCCAGATTTTCGTTTCGAGTTCACTTAGTGCTTACGCAGATCGAGTTCTAATTAACTTCAAGTGAGCCTTGACTCCTACAGAAGCGCATTTGCAGTTATTGCAGCCCATTTGAAGAATTAGCTACCAAATTTTTTAAAAATAGTTTTTGCTTCCGGGGATATATCAGTAGGCCCAAGCCGCTCTTGCCAGTTTTACCATGGAATGTGCGTGTTTAACTTAAATGACATGTCCGCACGTGCACAGGGGATATTGTTTTTAGTTTATGTGATCCACAGGCCATGTCTGCTGATGGTGTTGGAGTTAATGGAAGGCGGGGAGTTGTTTGACCGCATTCGAAAGAAGGTCAGCTTCACCGAGAAAGAAGCTAGCGAAATAACTGACCAGGTTGGTTCTTTGCTTGTGTGACCACTCCTTTAACATAGATGGAGAAAGCGGCTTCATTGTTCTCTTTAGTTGCTCTCACATAGTAGGGCATAGTTTTGTTTGTTAGTTAAAAAGTATTATTTTTTCCCAGACTCTAACCTGAGGGAGGGCGTTGTCAATGTTAGCGTTTGTTTTGATTTGTCTGCCCATCATTAAACTCTAGCCTTGGCGGTCTGTCTAGCATCTAGGATCTATCGTTAATGGTAGTCGAGCAGTCGTACTTTTTACGGCTACTGAGTTTTTTTATTTATTAATAACTAAATTACAGGACTGAAGCATACCACAAAGTCTATATTTTTTTGGGTTAGAAATTTGTTAATATGTACAAATGGTTGCTGTTTTCATGTGTTAGAAATTTGTTATTATATACACATTGTTGCTGTTTTTATGTGGTAGAGATTTGTTATTATATACACATGGTTGCTGTTTTCATGTGTTAGAAATTTGTTATCATATACACATGGTTGCTGTTTTTATGTGTTAGAAATTTGTTATTATATACTCATGGTTGGTGTTTTTATGTGTTAGGAATTTGTTATTATATACTCATGGTTGGTGTTTTTATGTGTTAGAAATTTGTTATTACATACACATGGTGGCTGTTTTTATGTGTTAGAAATTTGTTATTGTGTACACATGGTTGCTGTTCTTTTCCTTCTAGGTTGCCTCTGCGCTCTTTCATATTCATGGTCTGAATATCGCTCATCGTGATCTGAAGCCGGAGAATCTCCTTTTGAAAGATAAGAGTGATGTAGGTTCTCAATCTCCAACAATTTCATGCTAAGCTACGATTTAGCGTCAGGCTTGGAGTTCCTTAGTACAGGAGTTTAGTTTTCGGCCCCGTTTTTCTTACTTCGCGCTTATCTTGTGCGCCTATGGAGCGGGTTTAGACGAGTATTAGCGCTGTACTTCATGCGCTATACCGGTAATTATGAAAGTTATGCATAAGGCAAGATGCGATTAGGAACGCCTAAAATGCAAGATGCAAGAAGGAATTCTGTTGGATATTCTGCAGGATACGTAATGGGAGAGGCAAGATATGATAGGGAACGCATAAAATACGAGTTGCAAGAAGGAATTCTGTGGGATATTCTGAA
The DNA here is from genome assembly GCA_003687565.2 of Craspedacusta sowerbii. Lineage (NCBI taxonomy): Eukaryota > Metazoa > Cnidaria > Hydrozoa > Limnomedusae > Olindiidae > Craspedacusta > Craspedacusta sowerbii. Next base: position 9,986 of record QQSS02002017.1, on the reverse strand, counting down.
GGATACGTTATGCGTGAGGCAAGATACGATGGGGAACACATAGCATACAAAATGCAAGAAGAAATTCTGTTGGTGCTGCGTTGGTAGTTGTTTATTTGAAGCGTAGATTAGTTTTCTTAGTTTTTTTTAGGTGGTTGTGGTAAAGCTGACCGACTTCGGGTTCGCCAAAGTTGACAAGGGGGATTTGATGACTCCTCAGTTCACGCCATACTACGTATCACCACAAGTAAGCAGCAGATTCATATTAAGGAAGCTGTGAAGATGGATGTCAGCCTTGTTGTGCTTATTGTTGTAGCAATGCGGACAAACCGTACTTTTTTCTCTGCTAGTAAGGAGCACATTTGAAAAAAAAAAAAAAAATAGATAATTTTGATAGATATTAGGTTTGCTATGAATTTTTGTTGTTGTTGTTGTTGTTGTTGTTGCGAGAATGTGATCCTTTGTACCTGCTATCCTGGTCCTCAGCATATGCAAATGCTTTCTTTGCTTGCTTCGGCTCGTCGGCATTGAATGTTCCATATCGTTCTGGGTAAATAATGTGTTCGTAGGTTTTGATGCATTCGTAGGTTTGATGTATTCGTAGGTTTTAATGTATTTGTAGGTTTTGATGTATTCTTGGGTTTTGATTTATTCGTAGGTTTGAATGCCTTCGTAGGTTTTAATGTATTCGTCGGTTCTGATGTATTCGCCGGTCTTAATGCATTCGTCGGTTTTGATGTATTCGTCGGTTCTGATGTATTTGTCGGTTTTAATGTATTCGTAGGTTTTGGAGGCACAGCGTCATCATCGCGCCCGCAAGTTGGGCAACGTCCCTGCTGGTAGTCAGCCTTATACCTACGATAAGGTACCTTCTGCCACTCTTTTGTATGTGCTGCTCTGCACCATCTAACATGCCGAGATACCTTTGGACCGTAGTGTAGATCCGTGCGTTACACTATTTCCGTCGCTACGCTCTTACTGGCACTATATCTAGTAGTGGTTGCTCATAGTATTGCGCATGCGCTTCGTTACTTTTCCTTATAGAGTTGCGATATGTGGAGTCTAGGCGTCATCGTTTACATCATGCTGTGTGGCTATCCGCCTTTCTTCTCTGAGAACCCCCGGAAGCAGCTCTCGCAGGGCATGAAACGGCGCATCATGCAGGGGGAGTACGATTTTCCTGCACCGGAATGGTCGAAAGTTTCGGACCTGGCCAAGGACGTAGTTAAAAGGTATGCAAGGATATGAGTAGGTCAAGGCCTCTCTACTCGCGCCTCATCTGACGCATGGAATATTTGTGAATGCTCTTCCCTACAAGTGCTGTGGGTATTGGCGATTCCATGGAGTTTGAACTTCTGGTTTCATTTGGCGCTTTTGGGGTACGCAATTACATGGCCCTTTTGAACCTTTGCATTGCCGTTGCATTGCAAGGTATTGTTTAGTCGGGATGTTTAAATGGTTCCAGACAGGATAACTCGGATTTTACTGGCATGCCCAAACTTGCTCCAGGTAGAGCTCTGATGTTACTTTTATCGACATCATCGTCAAAGTTTGCTTTGTAATTCGTCTGCTGCGCTCCCTTGTCACAACTCTTGAATGTGCAGGAAGGTCATAGCCTCCCAAGCAGCCATCGTCCGTCTTGACATTACTCTAATAAGTATGTCGTGTATTCTTCGGTCGGTATGCGGGTCTTCCATAAGATGACGGCAGAGACAATGTAGTATAAGTGGTCTTTCCGTTGAGAAAGTAGGATCTTGCCCATCAAAAGATGGTCGCCTAGAGGGCGGAATTTTGGCGACTCTGGTTTTGCTGAGTGAGAAGCTTTTCTTTATGATGCGTAGTAGGGAGGTGTTCTAATTAACCGATTTGGAAGTGTGCAAGGTGTGTACGTACGCACGATGTACATGGGGCTCTCATGTGACATTTCAGAGTCGGAATTCGCATGTTCTCTCGGCGTGAGACAGTTGTTTTTGTGACTGGGTTGAGATAAAAAAAAAGTTTGGATATGACTAGATGGTTGCTCTTGTTTACCTGTTCTACTTTGAGTCTTCTGACCTTCATCGTCTTCATCACTCCTGAGCATACATGCAGGCGCGATAAGACAACTTCTCTGACCGAGGGACCATGCATGTCCACCGAGGTGTGCAAGCACTGGAGGTCGTGGTAGGCTTGTAGGCGTGAGGTTGGACCGATGATTGCCGGCTCGATGATTTTAAGACGCTTATCATATATATCCATGTATATATCACATATACGTGTCGTGACTGAGTATGTCGGAGTCATGTATGTCGCGCCCATGTATGCTGCATGGCGTAGCTGTGTATGTAGGGACTATGGATATCGGGACCATGTATGCCGGACCATTAATGTTGGGACCATGCATGTCGGGATCATGTATATCGGAGCTATGTATGTCGTATATTTCGGGGCTATGGTTGTCGGTGCCATGTATGTCGGAGCCCTTTATGTCGGGACCTTGGATTGCGTGGGTATGTATGTCGCAACCATATTATCGGAGCATGTATGTGGGGCCATGTCGGGACTATGTATTTGAGAACTTGGTATGTCGGGACTAGCGGGGACTATGGATGTCGGGTCCATGGATTTCGGTTGAAAATGAATCATCGCTTTTAGCAGCAAGAGCGTCAGTATGTCGACGTCAGTCAATGTTTTTCTTGTAATCCTATCTGAATCGGATCGGTTAGTGTTTGGCCGTTTTATGCATGAGAAGGGCGATTGGGTGATCTATATGTGCGATTAGATATATGCATGGTTTGCGTCTCTATACTTTTCAGATGACGTATCTTGCATGATTTCTTGATGTTTACTGTTCAGACTTCTGGTGATCAATCCAAACGAGCGCATGACTGTGCCCGAACTCGTCCAGCATCAATGGCTGAACAGCAGCAAAGCTCCGAACACTGAGCTGCAATCTCCTCACCACATGCTCGATGAGGTAAGGCCGGTCCGACACGTGGCAATGCTCGCGTATCCCGCGCAGAGTCTTGGCACGCCAAACCTGCGATTGTGTTAGGCAGCATAATTTAAGAGGAGCTTTTTAAAATGATATCGGCCTTGTTTCTGAAAGCTTGTGTTCACTAGCCTGACGTTCACTACCCGGACGTTCACTAGCCTGACGTTCACTAGCCTGACGTTCACTAGCCTGACGCTCCATCGAGAATATCTATGTTCGGGAGCGCTGCTACATATATCCAGTGCAAATTGTTTTCCGTAATGTGGGTGTCTGCTCTCAGATTGGTTGTCGGTTGCGTGTTGCTCACAGTTTGCCTCGCTCGATTTATGGCATGCTTCATAATTCCTTATGATTTATGATATGCTCTGTAAAAGTTTATCGAAGTGACTTTCATCTTCTGCAGATCGAAGTGACTTGCATCTTGTAATATGTATTATCTAATTACTGATATGATATGCTAACATGTTAATCTATTAATATCACGCACACACACACACACACACACACACACACACACACACAAACTCAAAAACACAAAAACACAAAAAAAGCACAAAAAACACAAAAACCCAAAAAAACACATAAGCATGTATCTATATATATATATATATATATATATATATATATATATACATGCATACATACATGTGTATGTGTGCATATGTATGTAATGCTAATTTTTCAAAAAAGGCACGGGCATGTTGTCATATATAGTAAAATAATGCTGTAATATTTGAGTATTTCACTCATGCAGTCAGCGTTAAGTTAGGTATCAGCTTTTTAAGGTTTCTCTGTTCGAATTTAAGAATTTCATTAAATGCAGTGTGTTTATTAAACTTTCGCAGTGATGAAGGTTTACGTTAGCGATCGAGACAGTGAAAACATAGATTATATATCTTACAGCTGCATAGATTGGTGCTATAAGCAAGCGGAGGCTATTTCTATAGCCACGTGGAGATCAACGGCGGATTTTGTCTTTGTTTTTATCTCCGTTGCTGTTTTATCATTGTCGCTGTTGTTTGGCACTAGCATTTGACTATCCGTCCTGTTACAATCGACCTCACAGAGTACTTATTTGTAATAGTTGAGCATGCCACGGCGCCTGTTAGCTTTCAGCCTATGTATCTGCTCGTTTCGTCGTTTCGTCGTTTCGTATTCAAAATTAAAATTTTCATTTTATTTCTCATTTTCGATAAAAGCTCCTTTTCCCAACTGAGGAAGTTTAAGTGAGCTGGGAACGTATAAGACATTCTCCGGCCATATCACAGCTGTAGGCTCGGAATTTTGTGTTGATTAACCATAAGCATTTCGCCGGACCGTAAGGAAGTTCTGCTCAGTTTACTACACGTTTGTATGGCTGGCATTTACCTCCGCATTCTTCCTAGTCAGATCATCCACACACAGGCAGACGGCAACGAAATCCTCGCCGACGATTCACGCCAGGTTCTGCGTATTTTTCAGCTCCACGCTGATACTTGTGTGTGTGTGTGTGCATGTGTGTGAACGGGTGCGTACTGTCATGGCGAACTGCGCAGGCGTGCTTGCGCCATCGCAGTTGTTTTTACACTCTAGCCGTCGTATGTCACGTGCCCTGATTGGTTTCACGTCACGGCTGCCAGAAATTTTGAGAGCTGGCAAAGTTGTATATCCAATGCAAGCGACGAAGGCTTGTGCGGAGTGCTGACGTTTGCTTGAACTTCGCCATTAAGTCTAAACTACCGCGGCTTTGCACCGGTTGAACTCTCTACCACGATGTTTTATAAGGCGTGTGTGTATGCGTTCGTGCATTACGGTAATTTATTACTTTTGTTCATGTACGTCATTCTTCCGTGTTACGTGTCACTCGATACCGATACTGAAGGCTACGAATGCTTCAGTGCGAATTCGCTGCGCAAGCCAATCTCGTGACTGGTATTTCCTTCTAGCCAATACGATATGCATTAGAAGTTATAGTCTTTGTAACGCGCATAGGTAATGGTAAACTATTAATTGCTAGTTCGCTCCTGCGCTATCTGCTGACAGGTTTGTATTTTGTTGTCAATCGACATCCATAATGCTGTGTTTGCGTGGTCTGTTTTACTCTTATGTTGCAGGGCATGTACTATATCGTAAAATTGTGTGCGTTCGTGGCCTTTATATTCGAAGTTTTACAATGTTTTTGAAACCTCTGACGCAATCTTCGAAATATTTTTTCGAGTTTCTGCTCTGCTTAAACCGATGGTGGGGATATCGTGTAGGTTCAGTTATGCCCGCGGGAACAGTGCGGGATTGGTTTCTGTTTTGTTTTCATGTAGGATGCCTTTCACGAGGCCGTGGTTGCACACAAGGCCATTCTTGCCGACATGCGCCTACCGTCGGGTAACTTCTTACTGGACGAGACAGCCGCTGTGAACAACCCGCTCGTGTTGAAACGCAAGCTAGAGCAAGAACACAGGTAGGCCCTCCAGTGTAGGCCGTTTTTTTCCTCATGCCATTCGAAATTCACTAATTTCTCCAATTACATCGAGTGCCTTACTGACCTAAGCTGCAAGTGCATTGGTCAGTCATATCTGAGCGCTTCTTGTCCGTGTTGGTTTCTCCAGGGACGGCTTAAATGAGGCCACGGCGTCTAACCAAGTCGCGGTTGTTACGGCAGTATCAGAGGATCCAGGCGTGAAGGCTATTCGCGACATGATCGCATTCCTGTACATGCCACCCCTCGACAAAATAGGTTTGTAGTGTCTGTGATTCGTTGCCTACTTGTGTGCTTAGAAGAAGAAGCATACAGGTGTTATGTATTTTTGCGGTGGTGTTTATCGTAAGTTGAGTAATCGTTACATGGAAACGAGTTTTTCCCGTTTTCTCTGGCTTTTGTTTGTCCCTGGCTTCAGAGACGTCTGATGCTTTTTAGATCTATAAACGCTTTGCTTTTGTTATAGTGCGTACGCATTGTGATTTAAGATGCTGCCGCCGGGTCCTCACCATAAGGTGCTACAAACGTGTCTCGTCGTTGATCCCTTGTCGTTGATCCCTTCTGTCAGGTGGTCCCTTCTGTCACGTTGCTTTCCCTTTCTAGAGAGTCCGGTCTTCGAAGATTTCCTGCGGGTTTTGACACTTGCCGCGCTACAGCACATCTCTGACGCGCGCCGGCTGGAAGAGGTGCTGGCTGCCGAATCGTGGAACGGTATGGTCAGGGATGTGGGTGGGCAGTTTGTTCGTTGACTCCGTCCCGCCCGTGGCATCCCTGATTGCCGTAACGGGACCCCGCAATGCTGAAAAGTAGTCTGAGTGGTTTATTTGCGATCAGCGGTGCTGAGTTTTTTTCCGATCAGGTTCTCAGTCTTAACTGACGTGTTGGTGTTGGTGCTTACACCGGGAAATTTTCTTTTGCATGATCCTTGCACCACGGCACCTTGCAGTTTTGAAGTGATGGTTTATTGATCCTGGTCTTAGAGGCATAGCTTTTTTTTTTGAGTTCCAGACCCTAACATCGCCGCTACTGCGGTCCAAGATCCACGGAAGTTAGCTTGACCAGTAGCTGTACTGCATGACTTGAGCATTTCCCTTGCTCTTCGTTAATCTGCAGCCGCCCTATTAACCATATGCTGCCGAAGGATATCACCTGCAGTATTCTCTTTCGTCCCTGCCCTTTGCCTTAATCAGAATATCCGCAAGTGCGACGGTGCGCGCTGAGTGGTAGCCATGACGTCTTCTGCACTCGGAAACCTGCCGTGGTGTGTGTCTGATGGTGTCTAGCGTGACTGCGCTTTTTCACGCGATGTCTTGTTTTCTCCCACTAGTCGGTATGCTGTTTTGTTTTAGGTCGCGAATACTCGCGTCCTGTCAGCAAAATTCGCATGGCGAAGAATTTGAGCGACATGCTGATGTCGCAGGAGTGGTCATATCGTCGCTCGCCTGTGGCTCTTCACCACCGCCATCCGCATCCTTCTTCCAGATAGCGCATGTGGGGTGAAAGTTGCTTCCAGCTGCAGTTACGCATATCATCTCACCCCCCTTCCGCCTGTAGGAGTTGTTTTGCTATTTGCTTTAGGAACGAGATTTGTTTGTACCCTTGGTGGCCTGTGATGTGATCTACGCATTCTGTAGTGAGCTTTGCTTGGGACAAGGAAAGGAAGATTGCAATAAGTTTTTTCTAAAGATCTATATTGAATGAGGTTGGCTTGAACCGTTATGATGTGCCGCCTCACCTACTTTTTACGGTAGAAGGATTTGCTTAAGGGAGGGGTTGGGCGAATGTTTATGTCCGCGGATGATGGCTTGGAATTGGCTGCTGCGGGTCAATTTTTAGATCAGTTCGTTAGAGAGGTGCCATCAATTAAGACCAAGGTCCTGCCTAGGTCCTGTAATGTGGTTACATAGTGCACTAAGAACATGAGAAGAGACTTGCATTGTTTGGTACGGAAAGGGCGTAAGGGGTTCATTATGGCGAAGTCAGTTGTTCGAGGCTTCGCGCGAGGGAGATGTCTCACTTTTTGAGATCATTAGCTTTTTCATGAGTTCTGAAATCAAACTTTGCGGCCCCGCTGGTCCTTTGTTTCGATGACTTTTCTTAGAGTTTTAAGCGTTTAGATTTTTTGCAATCTAGAAGTGACTATATAACGTGTAGCTATTTTCGCCGTTAATTTGAGCTCAGCCCAAAGTTGTAGGGTTCTGATCTTTGCAGGCAGATTTTATGTCTGTCAAAGCCTGCCGTCCTTACGGCTTCGAGCTGCATATTTATTTCATGGAAAGAGGAAGCACGTTTTGGTACACCTTTACTTAAGTTATTAGAGTTTTGAATCATGGTTTATATCTAGTATATTGGTTGCTGACATCCCCTTTTATGTGATAATCTCCTTGCTAATTTTTGCTAGCCGCGCAATAGGTCGTGGAGAACGGCGGTCCTGTAGTTTATTGTTTCTTAATCTTTCTTCGATCATCCCTATAATAACTACAGCGAAATTCAAAGCAGCACTCAACGATGGTGAGAGGATATTGAGTACCAGTGATGTATCGTTATTTCGATCGTATATCAATATTAGTTTTTCTTAAGCCAAGTCTTAGGCTATGCTGACAAGTTGCTCTTATCTTGTCTTGTCTTTGGTTGCAATTCGCTAAGTTACAACAGATATTACTTGATTAAGGAACAAGGAGAGAGAAACTTCAATAGTTTGTGAAAGTGTTGAAAGTACTTGTTCGTAGAAATCTTCTTATCAGTCTCCCGCGCTCGATTTTGCGATGACGTATGTAGCAAATGCGTTTCTTTGCATGCACATTTGTATTTGTTTGTTTTTTTTTTTTTTTTTTTGGAAGTCCTAGAGTTAATAAATTTTAAGCAACGTCCAGTGGTAGCATCTTCACGTTTCGGCGCAGCGCTGCAAAGTGTTGTCAGGCTTTAGTGTGAAACAGCGAGTTCAAAATAAGTTTAGAATTGCATCACTCGCTACTCCTTATGGTCGGTTCAAACGTCGCACTTCGGCCGCGTCGAATTCAATTCGAATGTTTTCAGTTCGACTCGACAGAATTGCCAGGTTTGAATCGGTTCAGCGCGATAGCTTAATTACGTGTGGAAATTTACTCTAGCTCGGGAAGCTCTGCCGAGTTTCAGTCGAATCCAATGTAATTGCATTCGACATGGCAGAAGTGCGACGCTTGAACTAAGCATTAGTTACTTTATTTAGGAGTCCTGCGCCTATAAAATCAACAAATATAGTACCACAGGCGAGTGTGTAGGCAGCTAAATCAAGTTAGAATAAACGTAGACGTAGCTATCACCAGCCGGATTAACCCGCTAGTAGGGATGGCAGCATCCAATCGCCGAACATGCGCTATAAAACGCCCCAGGTACGTCTCCATCTGGAAACTCCTACCCAGGCGGCATCGCTCAAAGAAGCGAACGCAGCTTTGTCAAAAGTTGGCAGTGGGCTAACCTTTATGACTGTGCACTCACTCCAGAATGCTGGTTGATTTTGACAGCTACGATAGCAATCCTCCCCCCCCCCCCCCCCCCCCCCCCCCCCCCCCCCCCACCCACCCCCCCCCACCCCCCCCCCCCCCCCCACCCCCACACCCCCACCAACAACCACCCCAACCACAACCACAAACAC
>QQSS02001906.1:0-20152 GCA_003687565.2 Craspedacusta sowerbii | reverse complement strand
CATACATACATACATACATACATACATACATACATACATACATACATACATACATACATACATACATAAATACATACCTCGCTTTAGATGCTGAAACCTTTGCTTGATACATTCTTCCGACTGAACAATTTGGTGAAACAATTCGTTGATTGCTTCAGCACTCATTTAACAAGAATGCTAATAAAAACAAGCTTCAAAGATAAAATAACATAAAAAATCTTACTGCTACTCCAACATCTACGTTTTAACATTCAGACTTTCAGTACAGCAATGAAGTAAGCTACATCAACAAATTCACATCATTGGCTAATCAATAAGGTAAAAAATGAAATAAAATAATACTTAAAAAAATTTATGCTAGCTTGCAAAGAATAATCGCTCAAAAAATTTGATACCTACTAAATCAATTCGTGAACATAGTTCTCACAATTCAAATTAACTCAAAAAAGTTTACAAGGATATTTATATAAAATAGGCATAAAAAAAAAACATACCAAATAGGCATGAACAAGTAGATTTTACATAAAAAACACTTAACAAGATAAAAGCAATGCACGTGGGAGAAATACAAATAATTTTATAAATAATTCTTACAAAAGTAAAATGTCAAAGAAGCACGAAGTTTGTAACAAGTCTCACACAAAAACAACTTTTTTCAACTTGTTTTGGTAATCAATAACCAATGGTCAACTATCATATAAGCAAATCACAGCAAACTATTTATAAGAAGGAGGCATAAACACACCAATTGTTTCAATCTTCAATGTGTAAAAGAGCCCATGACATGATAAATGTTGGAACCACAGGAGAATAAAAATTAAGTGACAATTGACGATTTGACCAAAACCGATTGCACCCTATTATGGACGAAAAAAACAAAACATTGTTATGCAGCAAACAGACACCTTGCAATAGGAAGTGAGCACCCGAGAAGAGTTAGAGATAGAAAGAGATATTAAGTTAGGAATATAGAATCTAGATAAAAAGAGGTTACGTTACATGGTAAACCAGGGTGTGCGATGACAGTTGTAACCAACAAACATACCAGGCCTCTTTTAAGTTCCTCTGGAAGTCATCGGCTGCATGATCTAAAAGGAAAGCAAACAAGTTTACAAACCTTATCCTGAAAGTGCTTCCACACAGGGGAGTTTCTGTCCTTACCTAGGTTCTCCTAGATCCAGGTTGTGAATAGCTTTGAGATTTCTCCAATGTTACAGGCATAACAACCTGCACAAAAATATTTTCATGCAGCTCTTCGGCTAGCAATCTTTTGAGCTTAAGTAAGAAGCACTATTAAATGAAGCGAAAATTAAGCTTTACTTTCAACTAAGATGTTTTGTTAGAGGCTGGAAATCAAACCCAAGCAGAGTTCATAGTGTGTCCGATACATATTTTTATCTTCAGGCTGTTGTTCTTCTGGATCCAATTTAGGGAGTAAATGATTTAATACATCTGATTGCAAGAAATTTGGGACACTTACTCTTAATGTGAATGTTATTTAGCACAGTTTTGAAAACATGGTCAATTAGAGCCTTAACTAGTCCTGTAAAAGTAGGACAAAAACTGTTAAATTCAACAAATGTCCTGTACAAGTGTTCTTGCGGAGAAAACCCTTCTGTGTAGTGCAATCAACAAGAACATCTAAAAATAACAACTTACCTTCGGTTCCATGCTCTACAGAAAATTGAACATTGGGGTGCCGAGAGTTAAGAAAAGAATTAAAAAGAAAAAGAATCACATCATCCCAATTCATGTCAAAGAGCACATAGGTAAGTGCATAAGCAACTCCAGGATAACGTCTATAAACTTGCGTGTTCAAGACCATGATTTTGGCGTGCTCCTCTAAACATTTAACAATTGCTGTGTTTACACCTCCTTATAGATAGCTCGCCATGATTGAAAATGGCAACTGATTACCAAACCATGTTCTCATATTTAAAAAAAAAGCAGTTTTTATTCGGAGAAATAATTTTACCAAGGAACTAACATTAACAGTAAAACAATCAAATTGGTAGGGTACTGTGGCAACAAAGATAGTTTAGGTAAGGAATGAAAACGAGCAGGTGCAGAAGAGATGGCCTAGACAGATAAAGTCAGGGACAGGTGAATAACTTGGGTGTTAAGGTTAGGACTTCACCAGTGAATATACATCGCCTTAACTCCCAGGATCAGGTAAGGGCAGAACTGCAAAGACCACAGGAAGCACAAAAGGTTTTTAAATATCTAAAGCCATTTTTTCCATAGATAGCATGTGTAAGACTAAAGAACCCATACTGCATGGCGACAATCTTGCTGGCATTAAAACGACCACATTATTAAAATATCGGAACTTAGAGGTAATTCTTTTGCGAACACTTCGACAGCCAGTGATAAAAGTACAAAGGCTTACCTCGACAACGTACACATTACCAGCTCTGTTAAATTTTCAAGCATCAGACAGAGATGAGTCTAATGCGTAGATGAGGCAGTTTTTTCGTAAGACAGTTTCTTGGCTTGGGCAATCGAGACCAGCGCTCAAAGCGTTGGCTTTGTGGCATGTGGCACCAAGACTACAACAATGTTTCTCGTGCGCGTCCCCTGACTTATTCCCGTATTCGATCCCGACTTTGACAAAGTTGCCGACGAGGCACTAATATTGCAGTGAGCCAATGATCGCTAAGTCCAGCTGGCATTTTTGTTCTGAAGCTCTTCCCAGAATTCTCCCAGCAGCTGCGTTTACGTCTGACCTGTGGAAGATCGAGTCGGAGGGTTTGGGGAGTAAAACTTCGCGTTGCTTCGTATTACTTCGTGGCGTATTTTATCAGTTACCAGTAGTTGTCTTTATATAAAGCTCTGTAAGGAAGAGGTTTAGGGCATTCTCGAAAGTATGGTGTCAGTCTATAATATTCAGATCCTTTTGCGCTATCCGTGATGAAATGCGCAATTCAGATTCGCCTGTATGCTGGTTTCCTATTTTTATTTGCTGTGAGACTTCATGTGATTAAAAGTAGCATAAGTCTATGTGGTTTAACAAATTATTACATCTATTTATGAGCAAGCGTAAGATTTCAGCATGTGGATGATAGGCCTTAACTAGAAAGGTAATGCATTTACTCATCTATTTTGTAATAGACTTTCTGACACTTTGTAAGAAAGTATGGGAGTGCCAAAGTTTTTCCGTTGGCTGTCTGAGAGGTATCCATGTTTAAGCCAAGTCGTCAAGGAACATCAGGTTTGTTACGCAGTTCACCTAAGTCACTGGCATTGTTTTTTTTTTCTTTGCTGGTTTACTTTTTTTTAAGTATAGTGAAAGGGTGTGTAAGTATTTTTACATGATGTATCTTTTTATAGCTTTTTTTGCATTGAGCAGCTAAGTTATTACAAGCTGTTATTGAAGTTGGCAGAGTCTTTGGAATTGTTTTCTGATTTACACTTGATTTTTCTTCTCATATATTATATAAAATGTAATGTAGATCTCAAGCCATTCGTCCTAAATTTATTCAAAATTGTTTAAGTCAAGTGCAATATTATTTCGTTGTTTAGATTAAGTCTGGTAAAAGCTGTAGGTTTATTGGTGTGTAATGTATGGATATTTTCATGCTTTTCTCAGGCATTATCTGGAATTATTTCCTTTTTATGTCAGCCTTTCCAGACTTTTGAGTGCATGTTATATCAGCACTGTTAAATTTAGATCCCGGAGTTTGATAATTTGTACCTGGATATGAATGGCATTATTCATCCTTGCTCTCATCCCAACGACGACGATCCTCATTTCCGAATATCCGAGGCAGACATTTTCAAGAACATTTTCAACTATGTAGATGTAAGTTTGCAATCCATTTTTTCTTGTCTCTAATTGTGTTTTGTTTAAGATATGGGCAGTCTCTTCAAAATACTCATGTGTGTGACATGTGTGTGACTCATGTAAATTTGAAACTATACAACATGCAATGTCTTGGGTATCATCGTTATGTCAAAAACGCTTAAAACTAGAAAAGTATCATAGGAAGTAACAATATGTTTCAATTAGACTTGCTCAGCAAAGGCAATCATTTTAAAGGTTTTATTAAGGCTTCCATTTCATCATTTGCTTACTGATTTATTAGATTTATGATTAATGACTGATTAGCTTCCTCAGGGTATCTTGGTCTAATAAAGATGCGTGTCAGTGTGCATTACTCATGAACTTTGTCAGTTTCAAGTGTTTGAAAGGATTTCTGAAAGTATAACTGTTAAACTTTTTACCTGCAATTTTGTCCTTTCATAGCAACTGCAAATGCAAATATTATTGTTTCTTGAACTAGTTCTTTCAAGAAACAATGTGATTGTTTTCATGAATGAATTCTCTCTTGTGGTAATCCTTCTAAGGATGCAGTTGTGGAGTGCTATTCTCTATTAGTTTGCTAGTTTTAGACAATGTGCATTTGTTTGAAAGTTTTGTTTTATCTATAATAAATGGCATGACATTCATAACCATTAAATGATGATGGTCTATGGCTTACGTAATTGCTATAACCCCGCAAATTTGCAGGTCTTATTTAGAATCATTAAGCCAAAGCAAAACTTCTTTATGGCAGTGGATGGTTGTGCACCTCGCGCGAAGATGAACCAGCAACGAGGGCGTCGCTTTAAGTAAGTAGTGTGCATCCAGAAATTGTTTAAAATGCAACTTACCATTTGGGTAATGCATGCGTCTTTAAGTTACTACTTCCTAGTGCCTGTTTGTCTCCTAGCAAGAAGAAAGTTACTTGTGTCCTCCTATCCCTACATTGTGCTGCATTTACTAGGTCTAGAGTGAGGCCTTAATTTATTACACTAAATGTATACATCACAATGAATGTATTACATGCATTTTGGAGCAGAAATTTTGTGTTTTCAGAAGCTCGTATTTGTCATCCTGATTTTTATCATGTGTATTTTTAAAATATCCGGTTTGTCTACATGATGCACTCTGCAACGACAGTGCTGCTTATTGTTCTTTTGTCATGGCCTTTCTTTGTCAGTTGTTTTTGCTTTTGAAAAAATATATTGCAGTAGTCTGTTTTTTTAATTTATTTTTAGAACTGCTAAGGAAGCCGAGGAAAACATTCGTAAAGCTTTGCAAAAGGGACAAACTCTTCCCTCAGAAGAGCGCTTTGATTCTAATTGTATTACACCAGGTGGGTCTACCTTACGGAAAGCAAAGTTAATAAGAAGTTGCTGCATTTTATTATGATTTAAGTCGTTTGGGTATGTTTTCCTAATTATTTTTCCGTGTTGTTTTTCTTGCAGGAACGGAATTCATGGCTCGCCTGCAGCTTCAGTTGAAGTATTTCGTTAATCAGAAAATCTCCTCTGATCCCCTATGGCGAAGTTGCAATGTGTATTTGTCCGGTCATGACGTTAGTAAACTGGAAGCTTTTATAATCATTTGCTTGCTAGCCGGGTATCCATGACGAAGTGTTTGTCTCCAAAAGCTGCACCTTGTTTAGCCTTGTCTGAGTAAATGACTTAAATCTCTTTCTTGACTTTAGCTTCAATAGTTTTTCTACAAATGTGCATGTTTGCTTTGTCTGAGCTCTTATTTCTTCGTTGCAACGCGGACCTTTGGAAAACTTTGTAGGATTTTGTTTTGTAATTAATATAATTTTAAGCCAGGAGCCTATTGTTTGGATGTGATCTTTTCTGGACAGGTGCCTGGCGAAGGAGAGCACAAAATTATGGACTTCATCCGTTACTCCAAGTCCAAGCCCGACTATGATCCAAACATGCGGCATTGTCTATACGGCCTGGATGCCGACTTGGTATGCATTTTTATTTAATTATAATGAAGTTGCTGAGCTTCAGCTTACTCCACCTGTACAAACGATATCAGCAGTGGCTAGAAATAGCTAAAATGCACCGATGGTGTGGAAGGTGAAAGGATTTATTTTCGCGGAGATTCTTGATTTAGTGCATCTATTTTCCGTCTTATAACGGTGGGTGCAATACAAATTTGGCGTTTTTAATTCTTGTTTTGGGTTCAAACTTATTATGTAATCCTTACTTATTATATATATGCGGGTTGAGATGTATACACGTATTAGAGCTACGTGGGTAACAAATGAATAATGTCATGGTTGTGTTGTTGTGTTTTTCATACAGATCATGTTGGGTCTAACTGCCCACGAGCCACACTTTGCCCTGCTGCGCGAAGAAATCATATACGGCAAGTCCTCCCAGCGCATTGTAAAGCCTGACGAGCAAACCTTCCATCTACTTCACCTTTCGTTGCTGCGAGAGTATATAGACCTTGAGTTTGGTGAATCTTTACGGGTACGTTAATATGTTGACCTTCGTTTTTGTGCCGTGCATTGCCTTTCACTCTAAATTGCTTTTCAGTATTAACACTATTTCTCAGTTCTTGTATGAAGAACCGCGGCCTTTCAAGCATGCATATTCCGCTGGAAATAAGGAGAGCGATCGATAGAATCTATTCTAAAGCTTTGTTTTAGTGAGTTGTGAAACTGTTTTGCCTGCTCACCTGGGGCAATTCAGAAAGACTATCTGCATTTTGTTAAGTATCGTGTCTTAGTTTTGTCTAGGTGGCCCAAAATTTCTTAATGAGCTTGAATATCAATGGCAACGTAATATTATTGCCGCAGAAGCACAAAAAACTTTTAAAAACCTTATCGAGCGGGCAAAAGGTCGCCTTTGGAAGGTTTTAGCAATCTTGATTTACATCACTATTATTTAGTATCAAATTTTCTTTAGAGTGAAATTTCCTTTCCCTATGATCTGGAGCGTATCATCGATGATTGGATTCTCATGGGTTTTCTAGTTGGGAATGACTTTGTTCCTCACCTTCCGAATATGCATATTAATCAGGTGAGCATCAGCTTATTGTTGTTGTCAAAAGAAGTTATAATCGTCCCTTCTCTATAACAGATTGATTTTTGGTTTCGATAATACTTGAACCGATGTTTCCCAGGAGCTTTGATTTGTGCTGATTCACCGTAGATTAATTCCTTTGAATTTTACTTCGTCATTACCTGAATCTACATCCTTCAGTCACATCTATATCCTCAAGCTCAAGACGTTATTTTCTCTCTCTCTCTCGGTACGCGTCATATACGGGCTTGTGCATTTTCAACCAATGACCATTAGCCCGTCGGTACAATCACCTAGAGGTTACTTAAATGTTCTTGCTGAGGTATTTAACAAGTCGATAACTAAGTTTGTAATTGCGCTAGCAGCGTCCCTTCCGTAGAAACGGCATTAGTGCGAGGCCTTAGTAAATGGTGTAGTGTTCTTCAATGATTTTTCTACGACTTAGCTTGCAAGTATTTGCTTAAGTAGCTTCCTTTCACATTGACAGAGTTATTGTGAGTGAGTAGTAATTTTCGGTTCAATCGGTTTATAAGGCTATTTCAAATAAGTATGGCATATTAAGCTTGGTTTAGCTTTAATTTACTTAGATTTTTATGCAGTTGGGACCCTTTATAAGGCCTAATTTTTTTCTCGAAAGGATGCTTTGGCATACTTGTTCGAAGTGTATAAGAAGCAGCTGCCAATTATGGAAGGTAGGTAGTTTTGAATTTACTACCCCAGATGAAATGGCGGAATTTTTTTTTTTTTTTTTGGCTTATTCTACTGCTTAGCATGTGGGTCATTAACTTGAAGAGAATTTATGCAAGACTGCTTTATGATGTTTGATGTATCGTTCTCTGGGTCGTAGCTTGGCTTCGTATTTGATTTCTGTTAACTTGCAGGGTACTTGCATGATGGCGGGTATTTGAATTTGCCTCGATTGAAGCACTACTTGCAAGCCCTGGGTAAGGTGAGGAATCAGGAATTTTACTTCTCAACTATAGTGTTAAAAGCGAGCATAGTTTCGCTAAAGCATTGATGCTCGTGCATATGCTCGGTTTGGATCAACATGTGAGCTTTTTCGTAAACTTTTGTAGACGACTTCGTTTCTTTTCTTTGAATAGTGGGACCGCGATCGATTCCAAACTTTTTATGATGATCATAAATGGCTGGAAAACAAAGTTACTGGAAGGCTATTGCACGACAACGAGGTACCTATAGCCTAGTATTCCATTAGAAAAGCTAGGGCTGATCTTGCCCTTTACTTACGTAATCGTGTTAGTTAACTAATCACGTCTACTTCTAAGCCGGATGCAATGAACGTGTGCAGACTTGTCGGCAGCGATTTGTTCTCCTGGACTGGCCAGCGCGCTGCTTAGTTCTGACAATGTCTTCCAAAAAGTGTGCCTGTGTCATAGCTTTCCGGCCGTTTATTTGCCATTTGTTTGTTTTGTTTTGATCGTGTTTTTGTTTTGATCGTGTTTTTGTTTTGATCGTGTTTTTGTCTCCCTTGCTTCATATGCTTGTGCGCTAGCCAGGCGCATGCTAATGAATGTGATTAGGTTTGCTAATGAATGTGATTAGGTTTGCTGCTTGTTGTAAAATTTTCACTCGTTTCTCGTTAGCTTGAGTAAACCGCCAGCCTTTTTTTCCTTCTTCAGAAAGCTTCAAGTTCTAAGAGACAAAGTGGCTTCAAGGCCCCTTCTCATGCCATGAACAAATCGAACTCGGATGTGCTAGACGAGGCTGAAAATTTTGAAACGGAATTCAGACAGCACAAGCGTCACTACTATATGGAAAAATTTGATTTTGACGGTACTGACAGGTAAGACTTGCAATTTTTCTTGTGGCCTGTGTATACCTTATTTATTTTTTAGCGTGTTTAACAAGCTGCTCTGCAAGAATGAGATTTAGCCGCTCTAATTGCAGGCTCTAAGATACAAGTCCCAATTTGCTTGGTTTTTTCTTCAGCGGGTTTGTCCAGGGTGTATGCCATGAGTATGTGCGAGCAATACAGTGGATTCTACATTACTACTTTAACGGTCTGCAATCATGGAGCTGGTGAGTGGGGAAAACGCTTTCTAGCTCTTGACTGGTTGTTTGGCGTAGTTCAGGTGCAGCTCTAACTTTTCAGTTCTATAGGCATGTTTATGGGTATTTAATAGTTCTCTAAAATTATGCTGTATGCTGGTTGTAAGCCCAGTGTATTTATGTCCGTCGGATAAGTCTCTCGCAAATTCATTTTTTGAAAGATCAAGATTTTCTGATGACTGTGATAACATTTATACTGTATGTAAGGGTCTACGTTAGTTTGGCTCTGCTTATTCAATAGTAATAGAGCTCTTTTTAAAACTAGAGAGCGCTATAAATGCGAGCAAACGCGAGACGTGTCACAGTGTATATATATATATATATATATATATATATATATATATATATATATATATATGTGTGTGTGTCCATAAAGCCTTACTTCAGTTAAACTTGCTTTTCTCTTAGGTACTACCCATATCACTATTCCCCATACGTATCGGATGTCGCTGACTTCGATGTTGAAAGGGAATTGGCTTTCGATTTAGCCCAGCCTTTCAAGCCATTTGAGCAATTGCTCGCTGTCCTGCCTGCTGCCAGCAGAAAGCTGCTGCCGGAAGCTTTCCAGGTATGCTTTCTAGTTTCCTGTCTCCGTAATCTTTTTCCATCCTTCCCAATGCTTAAAGTCGGCTTTTGTAGTGTTCTTGCGCGTCATTTCATATCGTGGGTATGTTTTTGTATCGTTCTTACAAACTTCGTGCATAATTTTGGCTGGGTTTAATGCTGGCCAACTGAGACTTAGCTGCCCTGAAAAAGCAAAGGTCTTACTTGATTTTTTAGCAAATTTTTTTTGCGCTAGAATTAAATTTCTTTCTTTGCTTCAGAGCCTCATGATCATGGATAACTCGCCCATTATTGATTACTATCCTACGGAGTTCTCCACTGACTTGAATGGCAAGCAGCACGCATGGGAAGCTGTTGTGCTTATTCCCTTTATCGACGAGGTGCCTTTTTTTTCTATTCGTCTAGTAATTTTGAATAATATAACTCTGTTCTATGCTCTGCTCTACACAACTCTATGCTCACTGTAGTATGTGCCTTGTTTAGTTTCTCCTCCTTGTCCAGTTCCGCCTGGGTTGTTTTTAATTTTCTGCGGAGGCGCTGGCGTAGAATGGTTTTACGAATGGTGTCACTGTTGTATAGAAGCGTCTGCTGTCAGCGATGGCCCATCACTACTCTCGACTGACAGACGAAGAAAAAGCTCGCAACAGCTTCGGTGTTGCTTTTCGATTTTCGTACGAAAAGGAATTGAATTTCGTTTATCCAAGCAGTTACCCTGGCGTATTCGACAGCATTCAGAAATGTCAGGCAAGGTGCGTGCCAATACCTAGAGTTGCAAAACGTGTTAAACTCAATTGTAATTATTTTTCTTTATATGAAATGCCCGATTTTGGCGTTAGTTTAGAAATTTTGATCCGATTGAGTCGGGGAATTTCTTTGGGGTTATGGTTATAATCATGCTGCCGAGCCTTAACAGCAAAACTGCATTTAAATGCAAATTTTGTTTGGTCATCCTGCATTAAAGCCTACTGATCTTGATGTTAAGGGAATGGCGAGCTTCCATATGTTTTGATTTTGTCGTAACAGCTGTCCATGGCTTGTATGGCTCTGATTGTTAACAGTGTTGTTTTGCAGGCGTTGTGTTAGTTAACGATATTGTGAGGCGATTGCCCTTAGGTCACGGCGGATTTTTATTTCGTTCTACGAGACGTGACTAAAAGCTGCTTCTCTCATTTCGGACTTTCTTGCAGGTACGAGGAAATACCCAAAGACAAATTTCGACTCCACGTGTCTCAGCTCCGGAAAGGTATTGATGCTACGGATTCAATTGCTGTTGCTGTAGTTGTTGTGTTGTTTTTTGTGAACCTTTTTCTTGGTCTGGATGGCGATTAATACTCGATAATTTTGCGTTTGCCTATACTTGCCATTTGTATCCAATTGTAGCGCGTTAATGAAAGCCGCATATTTATGTATTAATTCGACCTTTTCTGCATTAATTCGACATTTTCTACATCGGGCACTTATTTTAGTATTTGAAATGAATAGTCCACAATACAATAATATTCTTATTGTAACAAGTGTTAGCTTTCTTGAGTCATTTAATTTTAATAATATGTTGGAAGCATTGGGGATGACGCTGCATGATGTGGACTTCAAGTATGCGCGAAACTCTTTGAAGTATATTTTATGGTTTGGTGGGAGAAAATTAAGTGCAAAATGTGTTTCTTATTAGGCCTAATGACTGGAACAAAGTTGGATGTGTATTTTCCGGGCTTTCCTACTACGAAGCACATTCCACACAAGGTCCTTCAATGTTTCAATTTTTATTTTAGCATTGGTGTTGGCTTCATTTATTTTTATTCCGTGACAAATCTTTTCCACAAAAGAGGATGAGGATTTGGTGCAATTTACTTTGATTTGTTGCTGTCTTCACTTCATAGTTTCTATGCGGTGAGTACTATAATTCATTGATTTATTTTACAAATCGTGCGGTTTTTGTCGAAATCGTCAAAGTACTCGGATTTCCTACTTATTCAGAGTTATATGAAGAAATGTGGTGTCAGGGTCTTCCAACAAAATAGCAAGGGTGACAACATGATCGTGGAGCTCCAAAACTCAACGGATGGCGTAGTAAGTTTTTCTCGTTTCGACGATCGCTCGTATAACGTCATTGCAGTTAATGTTAATTATAGATGTACAAAAAAAATGTTTCGCATGATGCTATTGATAATACTTCACAGTTCTAGATCTGTCGTTGGAGACTTTAAAAAAAGAGTCATTGATGGTTTTGTTGTTGTATTTTTTTTTTCTAGGACCTGGTTCAATTAGCAGACAGCCTTCTGGGGAAAACTGCTTACGTGGAGTGGCCGTACTTAGTCGAAGCTCTTATTGTCAGTGTTTCAGATTTGTCCATGAAGTAAGTTTTAAACTTTTCCATGCTTTATGATAATAAGCTCGTCTTGCCGTGGGCGTGCTCTGGCACAAGTTAAAAGCTGAGATATCGTGACCTGATGATGTCTCTCGGTCGTTGTCTTTAGATACAATTGGAATTCAGCTGGCCAGGTTGAGTCTGTCTGTTTGCATAAGGAATCTTCGGCAGAAGTTGCGAGACAAATGAAGTCCGTTTCAAGCTTGTGAGTGCGAGACAATGGTCAGGTTATCGTTATGATCCTTGTTTCGAAATCTACGTATGAACGGCAATATGGCGTAGCTCGATGTTGACAATTACGAGTGTCTCTTATTGCAATGCTGAAAAATGTGTCACGACTATTGTTAGCGTTTTTCGGCAAGTGTTTCCGCAATCCCGCAGGCTCAGCCACTCGGAATCGTTGTTGTAAGCGTTAAAAAAATTGCTGTTCTGTGAGATGCCGGTGTACCCCTATCCCTTGGATGTTAAGCACCCCTACTGTACTTGGATGCCAAGCGAAATTCATGATATTTGTAATACTCAAGCGTTCGATCCATCTCGAAAAACTTTAACGAGCTCCATTCGAAGTTTATTTCTCCCTTTGCTTCTTTCTAGCTATTTAGAGAGGAGAGGCGTCAAAGTGGGGGATGTAAAGATTCTTGTGGAAGCAAGACTGCTGCTTGGGCAAAGGTACCGGAAAGCGCTTGACCTTAATTTGACTGTGGTAGTCTGCATAGCATCCTAAATAATAGTGGACTGACGTATGAAAGCTGATTCATTAGCCTTTACCTTTATTTACAGGACCGCATGAAAGGAAATATATTGGTGCACTCGTACATGTATTCTTGTTTAACTGGCTAACTAGTAGCATCACAGGCAGGCATGCATTCAGGGAAGCACATGGTAGTAGCTGCGAAAATATTATCTATGTATTTTGTAGGTATAATTGTGGACAGAATGGGAAGGTTTCACTTGACAAGGAGTGGCAAGAAACTTTGACTCCGTATGCCTATCAAACTGTTGTGCAGGCAAGTTCTTCTGACTGTGTTTAGTGTTTATAGTAGCTTGGTTTTAATTTTGGATGCTGTTTCATTGCACGCAGACGATTATGCCGTTTGCTTCTTTTTTAAAAAATATACTTTTATTGGTTTACGGTTCCCTTCTAGACGCTCAGAGCATTCCGCTTTTGGTCTGGATCACGTTTTACCTTGAAATTATAAGTGGATTGGAATGGAGAAATATTAAAGATATTAGATTACTTGGCGCATTAGATCGTTTGGTTCTAGTTAGTAGCGCCTAAGCCATGAGCTGTGCCGGGGGTAGTGTTCAGTCCCTTTGCGAACCTGATAACTGTGTTATCTTGGTCGCGAAAAGCTTTTTTTTTTCGCCTAGGCATCCGAATGTGTATTACTTTGTTTTCTAACCTGCTTGACCATATGACGTTCCGTTTTATATCAACGATCTCTTTAACGTGTCTTGGTTGCGGGATTACACTATGCTGATTACACTATTTATTTCTTGTTAGCTTTCTTTGTCCTGGCGGAAGGTAAGTTAGTCTATCATCCAGCCCTGAACCTCGACACTTGTTTCGTTTCTAGGAAATCTGTGTCGAGACCTCCAGTCGTCATGTGATAGACTCAATTGATCAGTTGTATCCGATTGGGGAAGTCGTGTTTATGATGGCATCTCCACACTACGGGTGTTCAGGAGAAGTAAGCCCCTGCGTGTTGCTCACGTCTAGGCGATTTCTTTGTGAGCCTCCGAGTCCTTCCGCTTCTGCATGGTTGAGCATGGTGCAGAAATTGTGCAGTTTTATACCGTTCGCTGTTCGGTCATCTAGACGTTACGGTTGGGTTGTTTGATCAGGTATTTTGTTTTGCTGCAGTGCAGAGTTTTTTTTTTTTTTTTTTTTTTGCAAAAGTACGAAAGTATAGAGTTTGAAGTAACTCTGCGTTTCACTTAAGTATGAAGCGAATTCGTTTCGTACCCTCAGGTTCTTGAGGTTGACAAAGACGCTGGTCGCGCGCGCGTGGCGTTGAAGGTCACGGCTGAACCAGATTTTTCGGAGATAATGAAATTCTACGACCAGCTGACCATTACGTACGTGCCTGACCGCGAAGTGGCGTATAAGTTGGGTGTATCAAACCATATGCTCAGTCGCATTACTGGCGACGTGTATTTGAAGGAGCGATCCGATGGTGACTCGCAGCGCGGTATCAACATTGGTTTGCAGCTGAAGTACTCCGGACAAAACAAAGAGGTAGCTACCGTTACCATATGCGTGGTCACATATCTTTGCTGTTGGTGACTGTACATGCGTTCTCTGGCAGAAGCCCGTGATTTGGGATTTTTTAAATAAGCCCTCGCATACTTAGTAGTTCATCTTGTTTGCTTCGCGTGCGTATGCGCTTATCTATTGAGAGGCCTTCACTTGCATGTTTATGTCTTCTTTGCTTTTAAAGCGTTTAAATAAGAGGGCGTGAATACACCACTCAGTCAATAATTGACGTTACAAATGCTCACTCAGCAACCGATAAAAAATATCCAAAAGGGACGCCACAAAGTAAACTATCGATACTAAAAAACCTTCGAGGGAGCAACAGCTGTACGCAGCTGTAAGTAACAAGGATAGTAAGAAAGAAAGGAAAGATCTAGATATAAAGAGTAAGAGTTAGATGGTTAAGTTGGGCGTTAAGGTTAGGCTCTATCCATTGAATAAACATGGCCTCCTTCAGTTACGCTGAAAATCTGTCGAAGTTCATCTAAAACAATAAAATAAAAGCTCTGTACACTGGTGCCTACAGTAATCATTCGCTTGCAAGTGTTTGAAAATGTGTTAAGACTTATCTCTTGCCTAGTGCTCATCAATCCGAGTTTTAAGGTGCCTGGAGGATTCTCCAATGTTGCAGGCGTTACAGCGAGCGCGAACAAATTTATGAATAGCTCCAGATTGTAATCACTTGGGAAGCGGATCCTTTAAGGAAAAGTAAGAACGAGACTTAAATGAAACAAAAATAAGTTAAACATCAATGCCTACGCAATACGTACTAACAATGTTACGAGCTTTTTACGCGCTTTTTCACCTGTTGATATTTTATCTATGGATTACCTTTGGGTTCAAACTTATTATGTAAATACGATTTTATACATATAATGATAAGGCTCTCGGGAAATTGATTTTTTGCTATTAGCTCATTTTTCTGAAAGCTGTTGTGAATTTAGCGCTACTTCGACCATTAAGTAACGAATAGTTCTTTGAAAGATTATCATGTTGTTCCATCAGCTAAATGTAGCGTGTGATCCTTATTACTAAAAAAAAAACTAAGATTAATGTCGCATCCAGAATTGCATTATGGTATTCCTTGTAAGCATGAAGCGCAGGCAGGCAAGCAAACGATCGTACTCGGTTTGTCGTAAAATTCGCGTTTAGGGGAGCTCGGCCAGTACGAGATTGAAATCGGTCGTTTCTGGCGAGCAGGACTGGTTGTTACATTTCGTTTATGCACAGGATCCTTTACTTCTAATCCGTTTTTGCACTTTTTGGGCTTTCCTAATGAGCATCCCTAAACTGTTCTTCCATCTATGCAGGTTGCAGGTTTTACGCGGCGGTTAGAGACCGGTTGGTCGTACTCCCAAGCAGCCATAGACGTACTGTTTTCGTACCGCAAAGAGTTTCCCGATGTCTTTCTGGCCTTGGATCAAGACTTAGCACGGGATGACTATTGCGTTGAAACTCTTTTTCCTGGCAAGAGGTTAGTTTTTCGGTATTTTAGCATCGATTTAGCGCGATTAGCATTCTGGTCTATGCTTGCGCAGCGTAGCAAGTAAAAAGAGGGTGACGTATAGATCAAATCTAAGTGGGCTTTGAGTCCTTGCCCACATTTTTCGTAAGGGAAAGCTAAAGCGTAAGATAACATGCGCCTAATAGGTAAACTTCTTTTATTCTATTAATTGAGGTTTTGTCATGCGCTTGAATGGTGAAAAATACTTCGTAGAACTGTGAGACTGTCGTTCTGGTAAATGCTAAGTTGGATGCGGTTTCAAACTAATTTTTGAAGAGTTTTGGTTTGTATGTCAGCCTGAAGTGTGCGGTCTCAAAGGCCTTGCACCACGATCGATCACTTTCTCCACATGTCTTTGGTTATCAATTTAGGCTTGACCAGAATTATTTACTGTTAAACTGCGGTGCTATTGCAGGATTGAAGAACGATTTGCTTTCTGCGATTGCTGGTTTGGGTCATTTGATGTTCGTAGGCTGACAAGGCCCCTGTATTTTCTGGACCTGGGGATTTACCTAGCATTGCTGGCTTCACGCAGGTCGTGCAGATGTTAAATCAACGCCTTACTTACGACCATGGCAAGGGTCATCTGTGTTGCTAATTTTGGTAGACGGCGACGCGATGGTTATTGCATGAGTGTTGTTTGCTTTCAGTAAATCGTACCTGGAAAAAATCCGCTCGTTCCTCAAATCCTTGCCCTCTTACAATGCCGATACTGTTCGTTGCGGCAGCAATGCCCTTGACCAACCCGTTGTTGCGCACATAGAAGATGCCTTGGCCAAGGTACGTTTGCTGTGTGTTTCCTGTTCGTCTGTGGCACGTGAGTGCCAGTCTCGTTAGCTTTGCTGTGATGGAACTTAGCGTGCTCTAGAAATCGGATATCTGTAAAGAATTTTCTTTGCTTGTGTAAGATGCTGGTGTGCAGTTTAAATTATTACTGGATTTATTCATGCATTTGATATTAATGTTACTCTTAATTCATGTTAATTATACGTAGATATTTATTTCATATTAAAAACATAAAAGTTGTTGTTGTTGTTGTTGTTGTTGTTGTTGTTGTTGTTGTTGTTTACTTGCTTTGCGCATACTTCCAGAGTCAATCCATACAAATTAAGAAGCATGATTTTGTGAGTTGCTGCGACTTCTGATTCACGTGTTAAGTCAGCCCGTAAAATCCCTTCGAAATATCCTATCATTTGCGCTGCGTGATTTTAATGAATATCTCTGTGATATTGCTCTAACCACACTGGTGCAAGTTTGTAAACTAGCTAGCCAGCCGCTCTGATTTGGAAGATTCCTCAGATGATGATTGAGGTAGTTAGCTGCGCTTCTCTTGTAGGTTAGCAAAAGTGAGAAGAAGCTCGTCAAGGTCAAAGTAAAAGCGCATCTGCTCTTCCGCCCAACCGAACATTTCGGAAAGTTGGCCCCAGATCCCGAGACGGAGTTTTTCTTGCTAGACCGCGTAGTCAATGTGAAAACCGGTGGTACTGTCCCTTTCGGCTTGCGTGGAACAGTAATCGGTTTCCGCGAAGGTATTTTCGTCTTTCTTCCTTGGTTTTAATCCGCATCTAGTGTGGAACTGGAGATATTGATATGCTGATATAGATTTTGTCCATCAATGGCTACGCCTTGTGTTGTTACTCTGACGAAAAAAAAAAGTTGTTTTGGGTTGAAGCTCTACAACCGCCTGTGGTACTGATGGATGTTATCTTATAGATGCGAATGATAAGAAGGAAAAAAGCTCGCAAACGGAAACTCGATACGAAGTACTGTTTGATGAATCTTTTATGGGTGGCGTTAAAATGAGGTATTCTGTCTTTTTTACTCCTTGAGCATTTAGTGCGACACGACATTGTGTTCTTTCAAAATCTATCTGTGGGTGAAACGAGCAACGATGCATGCAGCAACGAGTAAGGCAGATAAGACCAAATCTTCGCGAGCGAATTGGAGAAGGGAAATATTAGCATGTCCCTACGATGCGGTTTTTTCGTGTGTCTTGGTATCATGAGAAGCTCGTCTTATTCTGTGCGTGCTGCCGTGGAATTCTAAGTTTTGAAATCTTCGGTAGGTCTTGAAGCCTGGATTCCTGCCTCGGCTTGATGTTTAGATCCCGAGAAAAGTGTTGTTATCTCATGAGTGCTTCATCACTGTTGAACATATCGTTCGGCGAACGCGTGGAGAAAGAGAAACGGGGTGTTCCACGTACCTCGCCCATGGAGTTCCAAAGTCGGATATCGCAGAGTCCATCAAAGTCCTTTGTGGGAAAGCGTGATGCTGGCAGTACACCTCGCTCGCAAGGTTAGCCATTGTAATCTTCTCCCTAGCATCTGCTGTACCCGGTTGGGGGGGGGGGGGCTATTGTTACAGCGCACAGGCATTTCTGCCCCGCATGGTCTTGTCAGCTTTACCTACATTTACTATGGTATGCATGCATGTATGCTGTCAGTATATGTGTACGCGCGAACCCCTGACGTGGTCCCTAGTCTTATTTCCCACCAGGGTTCTCAAAATAGGTACTGCTACGTGGGGAGTAAATTGATACAAATGGCTTTCTCTGGAAACTAGTCTTAGTTAATTGGAAAGCTCTCTTGGTGAAGTGCAAGCTACGTCTGACTTTAAACTTATTCATATGCACTGGCATATTCATCTGACCACCAGCTCGGATGTTCTCTGCATACGAGTTGGCTACCTGTTTGTATTTCCTTTGTGTAGCATTCTTTTAACCTATTTTTTAGCAACATAGAATACTGTTCTGAAAATCAATCTTCGTCACTAACGCTATGCTTGATTTAGAATTTTGCTTGAAAATTTCTTCGTTGCTGTGTCTTGCTGGAAGAGTATATATTTTTAAAAAATAATTTCATCACTTTCATTTTTGACGTTTAAATCAAATTTTGTTCTACTCAATGCCAGACGATAGGAGACGTTCGTATGGCTTCCCCACGCCTTCGCGTAGTCTGGACGCCAATGCTGGTCGGCAAGAAAGTCCTGCGGGGTCACAGCACTGGTTGAAGGGAGAATACTCTGACAGCCGCTCCTTCTCGTCTCCTGCACGACAAAATTTGAGCCCTACGGTCACTCCTACTCGAGCACCCGGGTATTCGATGGCGTTTATTCTTTTTTCTTGTTTTCGATTTGCCTTACGCTATGGGTTTACCTCTCAGACGCCTGCCTTTGTCAGTGTAATTTATCATCGCTAAGTGTGCCTCTTGTTTCGCATGTTACTTGCGAGTTGTTTTTAAACGTTCTGCTGGTTTGCTGTCGATGAAAGGCTTTTTCAAGTCTCCTACATGAACGTTTGCGTGCAAAGCCTATTTTAAATAACTCTGCGCCCACCATTTTCCGACAATTTACTTATGCTCGTCAATTAACATACCCTCTAAAGCGCGTTTAAGCATTCGCTAAAGCGTTTATCTGAGCTATTAAACTTATTCTTATTCTTACTGTTAATTCTTAATTAAAAAAAATGAATTCTTTATCAAATATAATTATTATATGTAATATAGAGTTATTAAAACCTATTATATATAATTATATATTATGTATGTGTGCTTTTAGCGGATTACCTGCACCGAACTATAGCAGTGAATCGGATTTCTTGAAAATGTGGCATGCCATGCAAACGAGCGATAGCCGCTCGGAAAGAAGTGGACACAGTGGGTCTTCACCCAGCATCTCGGGTGATGACGGTTCAGTCCCTCCCAGTCCTGTCTCGAAGCTGTTTGCCGAAATGCAGGCTGTCCACGAGCAGTGGCCAAGAGGGGCAAATGTTAAAGCGGACTCAGCAGATTCGTTTGACAAGGTTTGTTCATTTAATTTGCTTTGCGTTACGACGCACCTGTTTGATACATGGTTGACCAGTTGACTCGCATTTCCGTTGAGCTTCTTTTAGTGGAACACTCGTACGTGCTAGCATTGTTTTAGTTTTGCGTTAAAGAAAAATTATGCTTTACGCTAGACCTGATACCTCGATAATCTACTAATTGATCTTCCTGCGCAGGATGGCTCGGCAATGCTTCAGCAGATGTTGCGTATCAAGCAGAACCCCTTGGATATTCCCAGTTCTCAGACAAGTGTCACTTCTTCAGGTGCGTCTTCTCCTCTTTCCATGCACCAACCTCATCCTGTGAAGATTGCGACCCGCACGCACCAGCCTACGCAAACTCAGTCGCAGAATGTGACTCCTGTTCCCGGCCCACCGCGACCGGCTGTGCATGGATCAGCCGTTCAGTTCCCGCGCGCGTCTCCTCATCTGGCTGCTTACAATCAGACATATGCACCCCATCAAAGCCCACCCTTCAGAATGCAGCATGCATCTGCGAACCGGCAATTCACAGCCGCGTCTCCACGACATTCTCCTGTAGGGATGCGGATGCCTTTGTACACAAACATCAGCTCGAGTAGGTATCGGTGTGCGTGCATTTGCATGCGAGGTTTGAATCGAGAAATATTAAATTGTTTGTGGTGTGAAATCGTTTCACAGTATTTTAGATAATTTATATAGTCGTCCTAGGTTGTATTCATTCAGATTTACAATCCGCAATTTTAACTTTTGTTTTATATATAT
>QQSS02001795.1:0-14285 GCA_003687565.2 Craspedacusta sowerbii | reverse complement strand
GGGTGGTCGGCGGGGGCGCGGTCGGCCCCACCGCGGTTTACTTTTCCTTATGTGCTGTTCCGCTGGGGGGGCGGGGGGGGGGGGGGGGGGGGGGGGGGGGGGGGGGGGGGGGGGGGGGGGGGGGGCTGCGGGCCACACCGGCTGACACCATCATGACCTGATACAGGAACACGTGGAAGATGTCTATGGTTATTGGTGACAGTCTAGAAGGGTGACACCAAAAGTTTACCGCACCGGGTGACACCAACCCTAGTGACGCCACTGCCGGCACTGCCAGCTTGAAACTCGCGATGGGCCCCCCGCTATCGGTTGGGATCTGGAAGCGTGTTACCGGGACCGTAGGTAATTCGTGGAAAGACAACTTCGGCGAATTCTCGGCGGACATGTTTCGGCGCGGACAAAATGACGGTGTTTATACGAGCTTAGACTTGCAGTATTCAAAGTTGCCAACTGGTTGCGAAGCAAGCGTGAAGTAGATCGTTGTCCATCCACTGGCTGCGTCTATCATGTTGGCGTCTCAGTAACGTCAACCCTATGAAAAAGTTAGCTTAAGATTGTCTCTGTGAGGCGATAATTGCGGAGATCTATTATGAAGGGTCGAGTGGTGCCCATTATGGGAGCCCCGATTACGTGCTCAGGTATCGTCGGAGAACGTGCGACGCGGTAGAGTATAGCGTGCGATGTGTTCATCCACATGACCGATAAATAGCGAAGGACAAGATTAATACGCTTTGCTGGGCGCTGTTTGTTTGCACTGGGGCTGTGATGTGTGGGGCGGATATGCAATTTGTTCTTTCTGCTGCACTTCCCCGAATATCCCGAATATCGTTTTCTGCCATAAGTATCGTATTTGTTAATTGTTTGTTTTTATTTAATGTTTGTGTTTATTTAATGTTTGGCGCGTGCCTTGCCGTCATCTCGAACACGTGTACCACGTACCTTACGTCTGCCACCACTTCTGGCTTTTAACCAGCCTTTGGTTAGCTTCAGACACAGGATGGAATTTGCAGCAAGCGAAAATTGATTAAAAATTAAGAAGAAGTCCTGGTTGGGGAGTATGTGCGCCAATAACCCCCCCCCGGGACCCTGGTTTCACACCCCAGGTCTGTGGTGTGCCCACCGTTACTGTCGTCTGAGTAATCCTCTTACCGTCCTGGATGATCCAGTGAGTATAGGAGATTATTGCCTATGATGCGTGCCTTAACAACGTTTAGCCGCGCTTTGTGACGTGTACCGTGATATTCTGCGACTATTCTCAACGACATAGTACTTGTGTTTCGTTTTTTTTTTTAGTCGATCCTTCTGCTTTATCCCTGCAGTTGAGATATTTTGACAGTAGTTGAGACTTTCTTCTCGCCCTTCTAGCATTCATAAAGTAAAGAAGGGTGTATCGGGTGGCTGGACCAATGCTGGGCGGCAGGCGATATATTTATATTCGGGTCGGGGGTGGAAAAACGGGCGCACCTAGGGGCTAGCAGTTGGTTATGGTTTGTCTGAGGCCATCCTTTGGATAAACCAGGCGTAGGGGGGGGGGGGGGGCCTGCTTTCAAGCTCCCTGTAGTTCTGTAGATGCCTGCTAAGGGAATGCGCTGCGTCTATGTTCAAATTTCAGACATCTTCATCTAAGACAAGAGGATAGTTTTATGCAAAACAAGAGCAAGCTCGATTTTACTTATCGATAGGCAAATTTCATACATCTACGTCTATGGCAAGAGGATTGTTTTGTGCAAAGCAGGAGCAAGCTCGATATTGCTTAAGAGTGGACCGGAAGGTCAAAACTGAGTACGTGAAATGTTATTGAAACAGCTGAAGCGTGTTGGTCGTAGAGAGCGACTGACTGGAAACGTAATTTTACTTGAAACAACATACCATTTCGCCAGACGAGGAAGCTTTAGGCAAGCCAGAAGAGCAAAACAATGTCGACCTAAAATGCGAACTGCCAAGACCTTCGACGAGGCGGGAGTTTAGGAGGTGTTGCTGCTTTTTTTGTTATAGTCCGGCACTATTCCTGCTACGTTTCTCGACTCTGAACTTTTTGAAGTGTTCAGAGCGCTCGATTGTGGTCCAGGTAACTGCGTTTGCGTTCGTTTCAGCTGCCGTAGGATTTCCTTAACTTTCGCGGGCAGAGAAACGCCTTCTTTCGATTTTTTGGCTTGGCTCCAATGCTTTGTGCAGTTTGTGAAGCAGTTTGTTAAGGCCCTTGAGTATCAAGCATTGTACTTGATGCTACTAGCTATATCTTGTCAGTTAAATATGTTGTCATCTAACGGTAAATTCTGCCCAATGCCGAGTAGAGACATTGTTTTTTTTTTGTGTGGCTTTCACTCAACTGTTTAACTACCATCGTCACTGGGCCGCTGTGTAGCCAAGCCTCGAGTAAGAAAAGTTATATCTGCAATTAGCAGAGATTCAGTTGTGTTTAGGAGTTGATCTTTGGTTAATGTCGTCTGCGTTTGAGCCGTGGGTTATTGCAACCTGAAGGTCATAACAACCTTTGGGCTTTTTGTAGAAGTCATGTTCAGCCACCCTGAGGCGCGACAAATTCGTTAAGGCATGCTTCAGTATCGGTGTTGCTTCTACCACTTTCACTAACCACTTCTCAAGAATAGTGTATCGTCTACGATATCCACTTCTCAAGAACAGTTTGTTATCTACGATATCCACTTCTCACGAACAGTGTATTATCTACGATATCCACTTCTCAAGAACAGTGTATTATCTACGATATCCAGTGCTCAAGAACAGGGTATTATCTACACTGTCCTAGAGAAGTGGGTATGTATAAGCATACATTATAATTGCTCACTGTACTGTTCTCTGCTAAATGAAGCTGCATTTGAGGTATCTTACACGCTTGTTATTGCGCATGTAGTGACGTAAAGAATTCAAATGCTAGCGATTCAGTTCTTTTAAAATGGCTAGTTACGTCGCATTTTCCTATCCTATCGATCAGTGCTGACTGTAAGATCGATGAAGCACACGTGCACTTCTTGCGTCGTCAGACTCGTAGGCGCACCTTGCGTTGAATCCCCTTTTAAGAGCTCTACATTGGTAGGGTCCATCCGCAAGTCTGTTCTCGTCGAATTTCTGTTTATTTTGTGACTGAACGTTTGTCGTGGCGGAGTTGCTCGTCATTGAAACTGGCATTATTTCCGAACGGTGAGTTAGAGGTCCAGCCGACTGCCCCCAAAGCTATCGACCAGTCGTCTTCACCATTAGAATGCACATGACCGCTTTGTACAAGCATGACAATTCTTGAAATATCTTGGATCGCATATGCGATCAATGTATATGGTTGAGACATTATGGCGCATTTTCTGAGGCCATGAGGCATTTTTGCTGTTTTTGCTGCTGCTTTTGTTGTTGTTGTTGTTGTTGTTGTTGTTGTTGATGTTGCTGTTGCTGTTTTTGTTTGTTATTGTTACTGAGGAGATGTCCGTGCAAAGATATCAGCCTGCGTGGGTAGGTTTGGGTCGGATAAACGGATTTTTAAAGGGGACTGTTAGTTCTAAGGTATATCCGCCTTAAAGGGTCGGCTCGGGTTGAATTGGATTTGGTCGTGCCAAAGTTATTTGTTCCTTAGTGGATCGATTCGTTACTCTTGCCCCCACGGGAGCCACTTTTCGTCGTATCTTGCTTTCACCCTATGTCATAGGGTTTGCAACACGGAGAAAGTAAGTTTGATGCGTCTGAACGTAGTCTTTCTGCAAGTTGCTTGTTAAGCCATAGCGGAGTTTCGCAGTACGAAGTGCATTAGAACAAAACCTACTATTCTGGTCTAGCATAGCTAAGCCTAAGGCATACTGGAAACGCGTAGTCTGCATGCCATTGTGCGCAAACATTCTTTGACACGTATGCTATCATTTTCTGTTCGCCAGAACTAACTGCGGAGTTTTTGAGCGTTGCTTGTTGATTGGTTTACAGGTTCACGGCTAACTGCATATTTCGTTGTTGCCATTTTTGTTGGTGAAAATAAAATTATAAACGAAGATAAATCGGGAACAGGCACCACTTGCAGCTGAGTCTTTTTAGCTATCTGCGGTCACCTGGTTCGTTTCTACACAAAGTGCCCTGCATTCCGCCACCTGCGATGGGATTGTTCTCGCTTGGCACAATTCGGTTTTCTTTCGCCATTCGCATTCTGGAGATGACCAATGTTTATCTCTGCTATTTAGCGCCTCAACGAGCAAGTGGACGAACAGCAAATATAAATTTGATTGAAAAGTTGCCGTGAACTTTCGCACTGTGACTTGCTGTCAGTTTTCATTTGCTTCGTGTTAAAGAAGTCGAGGAGTGTGAGGTTCACCTTCTGGTGGCTGAAGTTTGGGCTAAAAACGAATTGCTAATAGAAATTTCTGGTGTGAAGCGACCACAAACTGTGTAAGTCGCAATTTCGTTGGCCAGCAGAATCCTAATCTCCGATTTTGTTGATGTCGTTTTGATGACCGATTTGATCTGCCAAAATTCCACGATTAGTGTCGACACCTTCCTGCAAACTGCGCTACTATGATGAGTTTAAATAGTTGAATAGTCGCGAGCTAAGTCGTAATAGCCATGAATTATAATAGTTCGTTGTAAGCGTTGTAAGCATCGGCTCTTGTATCTACTCGTAGCGTCCAGTAGTTTAGAACTCGTCGACTTCTTCAACAGGCAAATTTGTGCCTAGGAAAAGCGTTTCATTGTGGCTGCATGCGGTGACTGTTCCCGACAAGAAGCATAACAGAGCTTAATATAACATGCCATCTTTATTAAGAAGGATTGTCCTAATTTGAATATCTATGTTAGGCTTCTTGTAAAGTTTGTTTACTATTCTTGTTACGTTCTGTTCACCGGTTCGTTTTGTAACTACTTTCAGATTTATAGCTTGAAGATGACAATAGTAGATTGTCGAAAGCTTTTAATTACTCGCTGTTTTGTTAGCTTTTTGACGGTTACCTGCAGAGGCAAAGGCACGATTTGCTACGCAATTCCGTCCTAGGTGGAGTCTTGTATAAAATTCAGGTTTGCTCGTTCAAGTTATGTTGAACTTTACCGAACTATCTAGATGGAGGAGTCTTTACTCATCAGCAGCTGCTGGCTAGTATATATCATCGACAGTTCCGCTAGCAGACCTGATTAATGATAGGAAAAGCAGTTCTTGTATGCATACGTTCGGAGGGGGGGCGGGGGGAGCGAAGGATTGCTTAAACATAATGCCGTTGTAGAAATATTTAACTAAAAGCGGTCTCTTCTGAATTCTGCAACAGGCACGATATCACAGTATCTCATGACGCATTACCGCAGTGCCAACGCAACATTGCAGTTTCCTGGTTAGCTGTGGGACATGCTTTCGCTATTCGCGGTCTCTTCTGGTCGATCGTGCTTATGGAAACTGGTATTACCCCTGTACGGGCATTTAAAAAGAGCCTGGTATTGTAAGCTTCATGGGGTTTCTTGTTTACAAGCAACGGTTTTGAAGGTCACAAACCCCGAGCTGGGCTGAGGCCATTAGGCTAGTGGATAGGACTCGACCTAAATAAGTGTTCTTTCTTCTGTAGGCTGTCAATTGTTAGAGGTTAAGAAGTGAGGTGGGTGGGCTTAGCCATGCATGTTCAGCCAGGTCAGGGCAGCTCGCAAATGCAGACGGAGGCATCATTTTTGCCATTTTCCCTTTTAAGCGATCTTCCGTGCAACTAGGACATGACTTGAGTGTTGCGTACGCGCAAAAGAATGTATCCCACTTCTGACAACTGTGGCTGTATTCTGCAACTTCATGTTGTCTCCCGAATACGCTTACGCGTCCTCTGATATCCCTCTCTCAATCCTTTCCATGTATATATATATATATATATGTATATCACGCAAGTGGATATTGACAAGGACTTCGTCGGCAAGAAACTGTGTAACGTAAGGTTGTTTCGAGATATCGGTAGAACGCATGCCGTTTCGGAAGCGCGCATGATCAGATTGTGATAGTGAGGAACGGAAACGTGGTGGAAGTGTTGGATGTACTTTGCACAGTGCGCACGCGATGAGCTTTGTGTATGACTTCGCGATTGAGCACCTTGCCCTCAAGGAAGATGGCCTTACTTAGGATGGGATGTCGTAGAATACGGGGGAATATTTTTCAAAACAATCCTCTAGCCTTTTACATTTAACGTGCATTTTACGTGCACATCGTTCAAACGCATGGTTAGCTAATTTTCAGCGATGCTCGGTTGCCCATGGTAAACCCGGACGAATTGGAAAACTGCTTCTGTTAAGGGTGATTCCAAGCATTGCACGGACTCGTTTTTGAGTAATATCGTTACGCGTAAGTCGTCAAACCGTGTCAAACTTCAACATGGATGGACCTCCGTATTAACAGCTTTCCTTATCTAGTTTCGGTAGAGGTCTTTGACCCACTATGCCTGTCTGGAGTGCTGCAACAAAAACAGCGGTGACAACAACAGCAACAGCGACGACATCGACGACGACAACTATGGCGATATCAGCAACAACAACAGCAGCAGCAACAGTAGCAGCAGCAGCAGCAGCAGCAGCAGCAGCAGCAGCAGCAGCAGCAGCAACAACAGTAGCAGCAGCAGCAGCAGCAGCAGCAACAGTAGCAGCAACAGTAGCATCAGCAGCAGCAGCAGCAGCAGCAGCAGCAACAGTAGCAGCAGCAGCAGCAGCAGCAGCAGCGGCAGCCTCGTCAAAGCAACAAGAAGGCTTGAGAACATTGTAATCGGTACAAAGTTGAAATAAAAGTGAAAGAGGAAGGAAAAGGGAACTAAAAGCGAAAGAAAGGACTAATAGCACCGACCATGTAAACTATATTATGGCTCGGAGAATACAATAGAGTTCTGTGACTTGCTTCCCGCACATTGGCTACGGGCAATGTCCTACATTGTCCAGACAAAGTCTAACTGTGCTAGAAGTGTGGAAAAAAAAATTCTATAAAAATAACATGTCAAACAACAGTAAACAAAACATAGGTAGGCTGCTGAGTATGTTTGCTAATCTACTCTGCTAATCCTACTGCTTCTAAGCGGCGTATACCTTTAGAAAAATGCTGTTTACGAAAATATATCCTGGCGTTGGAATGCCGGCGATGAAGTTTTCTATATAGTTTACATAGTGTTATAGTTTATTTGCTTATATATAATGTATAGTCTTACATAGAAATTATGTAATATTGAACCGCTATTAAGAACACTTTGCATTGCCTCGATGTCTCGTAAGGTAATATTATTTTGTCCCTATATCTTTTGCAGTTTGCAAGTGTTGTCAAAGATTTTTTGCCTCATTCAGTCAGTCTTGGCGTTCTGTTGTTTGAAGCGGTCTTTCTAGAATACGGATGGACGGTTTCTTTGTGGTATGCCTACGATTTGCAGGGTCTAGTGAAGTTTATTTATCGGCATTGTGTACATAGCCCTTGAGGAGATCGATTAATAAATGATAACAGACGTTGCTAAGTTACCTTAAAACTGCAATTTGGTAGTCCACTGCTTTCGAATACTTCTTGGGTAGTTTCAAAGACTATATAACAAACCCATAATAAGCAGCGTTAGGACGAGCACGTTAATTGTCGAAATCCGCGAGTTTGTCGTGGGGTTTCTGTAAGAGTATATTAATATGGGTGATGCTAGGTGGTGGGTATGTCGGGAATGCTCGTTTGAATTTTTTTTTAATGAAAGGCGTTTTGGTAGCCTCGACGCTAACGAACCCTTAACCCCCCTACGAAAATGCACAGGACAACATTTAAATGCTCCTCTGAAATTTCCTCTAACGAAGAGTCATCGTGCTGTTTCCGGTATTAAGTAGGCATATTGGCATTCTTTAAAGTTGATCGTGGCCTTAACCTCTTTTCAAGAAGTGTGGATTTGAAGAAGCCATTCCAAGACTTTAAGTCCAGGTATAATAGGCTAGTTTAGTTTTAGTGGCGATGCTTTGGATGGGGCCTCTGCACGAACAAGGTATACGGCTCTCGTTTGAACCCGGGTCAAAGTGCGGATAGATTTCTAAATAAAAACGGCTTCTTCTTTCCCTGTTTGCTGTTTCCGCGCTACGAAACGGAGTTATGTTTTGTGCGAGAACCGATTGAGCTGGGCGCTCCCATAAAAATTTCGTTCGATTTCGTTCGCAAACTTAAACGCCTCACTCAATACGCACTCGTTCGGCGAACGCGCCTGATTTGTGTGGAGAATTTTTAATGTTCTTAAATACGCGCGTCTGATTGGTCGCTAGAACAATGGGCAAGCATTAAACCGCTGGTCGCCCGGCGCTGTTTAGCCGCACTCGAAAGGAAACGTCGCAAGGCGATTTGAAAAGCGTTGGTCGAACTTTGGCAAGCCAGTGGGCTCGTGTTCTGAAAACTGCACGCACGGATGGGATTCGCACACGCTTTTAGTTGCGACTGAATCGCAAGTTTTCTTCGTTGGTAAGTAAAACTGAACCAGTGGAGGCTTTCGAAACGAGCGAACGCTTTTTTGGTCAACTAAGACCCTGGCAATCGGCGATGCTAAGGTAATGGTTGGACGATGCTATCGCCATTTTTGCTATTCCCATATCGTTTTATACTTGTGTTGCTACGGAGCACAAGTGAAATAAAGTAATGATTTAACCTCATGAGTCCGTGTTTTAAACATCCAAGTGATAAGTTTCTTAAATTTTGCTTGGAGACACGTCGTCCAAATCGAGGCCTTGGGGAGCGGGGCGGGGTAAATGACCAAATATTTGCAGGGCATGTCAATTGCTATGCCATGAATGCAAATCCACCATCGGACTAAGGCTATCAAAGCTTTCAGACATGAGTATGAGAGCAGGTGCGCAAGATTTCGAAAATGTGAAGTCGCAAGTTTCGAAGTCATCAAAAACTGGAAACTCTTTGCTATTAGGCGCTTTGTTTTCGGAGATAATCCGGTATCTGAAGTTTCCATCGCAAGTCATCATTAACGCTCAAGAACTGTACGACAAGCTTGGTGAAGTCGCCGAAAAGTAGCCATTTGAAAGCAATGTGTCTGAGATTTATCAAATATTTAAGTCGCCGCGAAATCAGTAACTTTTGGTGCGTTGTCAAACATGTTACCACCGATCGTAATGATAATTATGACGAAAAAAGCAACAGTTCAGTGAATATAGAAAATTTAAGCTAGTTAGATTTAATAGCAAGACAGGATGCCGACGTTTGCTTTTTCTGGTTTAACTGACGCATCGATCGTTAATATAAAATTGGTTCCTGCTCAAACGATGTGGTGTGACCTCGTGAAATAGCGACGGTGCAGCTCGTATTGACTTTAAGAAGTCTTCGTTTGGGATTAGTATTTCTCTGCAATTAGGAGTGATTCCAAGTAAACTTTGTGCGTTTCCCAGATATCTAGGGAACTCTCTTAGGTTGCACTTTAACCTGGCCTTTATGATCTTTAACTATTGAACGTTAGCAATTAGGATATGACTCTATCTTGTCGGGTGACACCGCGACTTTTGACTGCGAACCATAGAGATAATCGTATTAACGTATCGTGTATTATTTAAAAGGGTCTTTTAAAAGAGTTGGCATCAGTGGAGAAGGCGCACACGTATTTTTTGACGCCTAATTTTCGCGCGTGTTTGCGAGACCGTTTCAAAATGGCGCTCGCTTTCTCGCAACCTCGATCGCCTGCCCAAGGTCGGAGTTTTGCACCTTCTTTATTCTTTTTTTGTCTGCGGACTT
Source organism: Craspedacusta sowerbii (assembly GCA_003687565.2). Taxonomy (NCBI): domain Eukaryota; kingdom Metazoa; phylum Cnidaria; class Hydrozoa; order Limnomedusae; family Olindiidae; genus Craspedacusta; species Craspedacusta sowerbii. Next base: position 4,612 of record QQSS02001795.1, on the reverse strand, counting down.
GTCGTTGTCTGGCTTCTCTATCCTGCCTAACTTGCAAAGTTCGCGAATTCGCCTCTCTTCCGTTTGTCGTGTCTGAATGTGATCTACCAGAAATTATCGTCTAGGCATAAATGTTTGCGAAGTTTTCTCATGAGCAGTCGCGCGTTTCAATGTCAACCTGCTGGGCTTAGATATCGCCCTGTTTCAATCTCAATAAGAACTTTCTAGAAGGGCAGTTTGTCAAATTTTATGCGTCCCTTAATCGCTAGATTTATTAGCGAGTACATAGTTTGCCACGTGACCTGGTTGGAAGTCTTTCCCGATGTAAAGCGTTTTTTTTTTAAATCACCGATTTCGTCTGAAGTGGACGCAATTGGTCTCTAAATCGTTTTTTGTACGAATTTTTGAGATCATGCGGTTGTCTGGACTGCCGTCCACTCGCACGGCCAGCAAGTGGCAACAAGATCCTTTTGAGCTCGTTGTACTTGGTTCCTCGTTCCCAGCAGAGCGCAGTCGTGAATCATCTCGCTCCACATCGCATGACTAAGCACGTGGTTTCGTCAAGCGCCTAGCTTACTCGCCGAAAAGGGAATCACCTGCTTCGATTTACTTATTCCGGTTTCGGTTAATAATTATTATCATTATATATAATATATTTTTTCGTCCCTTGTTTCTTCTCCTTGTTTTCCCTATTTGCGTTCGGCTAGCGTTGGTTTTACAATGTTATTTATATGTCCCACGTCTTGGGGTGTCGTTTCCAGTTTGTACCTAAAAATGTTGTTATGTCTTTGTAAGGACTTTTGACCATGAGCTCTATTGAATCGGCGGAGTTGTGTCTGCTGGGCACTTGCTTCCTTTTGCCTTCCTTCGCTTACTTTGCGGCCCCTCATTTTTAAATGACGTGTTTTTATCATTTGCCTTTCGGCCTTGCTTGGATCGAAGTACGTGGATGAGTCAGTTGGAAAGCTTTATTTGGCTGGGCCTGTCCTAGTCATATGCGTCCTCTTGGGTGGTGGGTTTGTTGAGCGCATGATAAAGCATATGGACACGGGCTGAGTTCGGGGATAAGGTAGGCGCGCATGCGCTGAGGTGGTGCAGCAGCCTTGGGGCACTCGACTGCGCCAATCCATCCCGTGCGCAGGAAAGTTTATTTTGAAGGCCTGGAACTGGTGGACCGTGTTCGCTTCGCTGCCTTTGCCTCCGTTTTGGTTAATTTGTGTGTACGTGTCTGTGTGTTTGTGTTTGTGTGTGTGTGGGGGGGGGGGAGGGTTGAGGTTGGTTGATACTAATTGAGTAGCACGATGGTCCTTTTAAGTCAAGCACAATGGTGGTGTTGTAAGTGGTAATTGCTATGCATGGGATTACACTGCATACGCTATCGCATGATAAGTTTTGACCTCCGGTTTAGCAGACGATGGTGTGCAATCCCTGGCTTTTTTATTGTTGAAGAAGTAAAATAAAGAAACATATGTAGCTCATATGCGCTGCGCCGTGAAATATGTTGAGGTGGTTTCGTTACCGTTCCTGATTGCACGAGTATGTGCTGTGTGTGTGTGAGTACGTGTGTGCTGAGATGACAGATGCAGCAATAGCCTCAGAGCCAGATGTCTTGCTCTTGAAGTGAATTCGAAACTATTGTAAGGCCTTTAATCATATATTTACGTCTGGTTTGGTCGAATTGCTTTTCTTGAATGCGTGGAGGTATCTGCCAGAGCAAACCAGTCGTATGCGGTATGGCAGTTGTTCCCCAGGCGTTCCCTCCCCCCATAGCACCGTCTTTGCTGAAGGTGCCTGCGGCTCTATTTACGTAACGCAGCCTTGCCGGGTGATATCTGCTGATTTTCGCATTCCTTTGCCAGTGCGAAAGAGGTAGAGGTAGACTTGATCGATTTTTTGTCCTGGGTTCAATATGCTACCTGTTGTGGAGAAAGACGCGTCATTTTGATGCTGCAGAGAAAGCTCCTATAATTTTAATGTCGTTTTTGCTCCGAGAAAACCCTTGCTATTTTAATGGAAGAAAACGAGCGTCGGGTTTGGCTTCTTTATTTGCACTTCAAGTTTTTTGCCAAGTTGGATAAAGAAATCCGTGTGATTCTTCAATTTCTTCTGAAGATGAAATTCTTTTCGCCATTTCAGGCAAGCTTATGTGAACTGACCAAAAACGTGGTGCAACTACTTGTTTACCTGGAGCACTTCGCGTGAATATCTGAAAGTCCGGGGTCCCTAATAATTTCTCGAGTAATGCTTGAGTGCCCCTTGAACTTGGGTCAGCGCATGAGATGAGCGACATTTGAATTCCTTTGAATTGCAGAATTTAGGACAACCTTCATTAACTCGACAACATCTGTCCAGATAATTTTGTAGAATTAAGATCGGTGCAAAGTGCGACGTTTATATTAAGCGTTAATAGCGCTCGAGACTTAAAGTAAATTTGAATAAGACTAAGAATAAGACTTGTAGGGCAAGTGTTTATCACTAAACCTGAGCCATACGCCCGTCTGCAAACGAGCATTTTTCCAAGGAGTGTAGGCAGAGTGGGCTTAGGTATAAAGTTGGTGGATGCCCGTTCTAAGTAACTGCAAATATCACTGACTGGCCAAATTTAGAAAGTCTGGCTGACTTACTTCCTGCCAGGGACTGGAATCTGCAACGCCTGCTTTGAAAAAATGCCGTTATTAATATCTTCATGAAAGTTGCCAACCTGACGGAGTTACGGAATCAGCGTCCAGCTCAACTTAGAATAGTAGTAGACATAAAACTTTATAGAGTGAGCATGCTTAAAGAGCTTATTAAACTATGGAACGTAGTGTTGCTGACATCGGGTATAGGTTTTAATTCCTAGTGATCCACTGCTGTCGCTGTTGAGATTATACGTCTAGGCTCCGAGCCCCATATTGTTCTGGTCCGGAGCTCGGATGACTGAAGGACACTTTGGTGTCCTTGACTCCGTGGATGGTGACGTGCATGATGGTGTTGGTGGTGACGTGCATAATGGTGATGATGGTGACGCACATGATGGTGGTGATGTGAATGTGACGCACATGACGATGATGATGATGGTGACGCACATGATGGTGATTATGGTGACGTGCATGATGGTGATGATGGTGACGTGCATGTTTGTGATGATGGTGATGATGGTGACGCACATGATGATGACGCACAGGTTTGTTATGATGGTGACGTGCATGATGGTGATGATGGTGACGCACATGATGGTGACGCACAGGTTTGGACTGCGAAGCGGCTGATGGTGGTGAAATCAAATGGTTAGTAATATTTTGTATTCTTCTAGGAAAGTAACTGAAAACCTGTAGGTCAGTGGGAGCGAAAATTGACGTACGGTGCTTGTCTGGCAATAAGTTGCAGGAGCTGCGTTTTTACGTGAACGGGAAACCAGGTTGCCCATGGCGCTACCTGTCGTGTTCATGGACGGTGGCTAATAAACAGCAAACTCCACGAGAAGACATTATTCCATTACCAAGTGGTGTCGTCCCCACCTTGTCATTTGCCGTTGATGAAATCGAAAACTTAAATCATGATCTTTTTTCATTTATTAATCTTGGAGGCCCCGAAATGGTAGTTGGTTTCTTGTCTGATCAGTCTTCGTTTAAGGAAAAAAAAGTCCTTTTGAGTGCTGATGAAGTCAAGGCCGTATCAAGTTCAAACGCTTCGGCGATGTCGCTTAGGAATCAGTCTTTTTCAGAAGAGAAATCATGATGTTCTGATAATCCAACCCAATCTACCCAAGGAAGCAGTGCTCTCCTCTTAAAGCAAAGAGCCGATGTTGGAGTAGGTTCCGAGTATGCTGTTGAGAGTATGTGAAAGATGTTATTGAGATTATTAAGAACGAGAAGTTGAAGTAAGATGAGGGCGGTGGATAGAAGCGAACGGGTCTGTCTCATTAAATTTTTTTTACGTCTAGTCTCCCCCGCGTCACCAAGGACGTAAAGATTTTGTTTCGATAGAACAGGGTTGGTTCTTTTCTGGCAACACTCAAAAAGATTACGGAAGTTCGTTGATTGAAACAGTCAGACATTTAGAAAGACGTAAACTATTAACATAGGCGCCTTCAAAATCTGGAATAAAAGATTTGAAATTTCTTAAAACGATGTTGCTTTTAAGCGTGGCTGCGAGATAAGCACTTTTCCGGAGATCTCAACTTCCAGTAGTACGCGTACGCGCATGCGTGTAGGGGACTGGTAAGTGGATTATATTTGAGATCTATTCAACATCCGCTATTTTTCAAGCGCAAACTCGTTAGTGTGTGCTACAGTTGATGATGGCGTCTAACCGGGTAGCTTCATGCGTTGCTTGCATTTTTTTTTTTAGGTTTCGTAATTAGTTATCAATGGTCGTGACGCGAACGTGAAGCTGCATAGAGGATCTGAACTTCAGAAAGGTCTGCTGCTTGGGTCAATATTTGGTTTCATTCTTTCCCCGTGGTAAAGCTCTGGCATTGCCAATCTTTCCTTTTAGTAATTTGGCCTACCTTTTTATGCATGTAGATACGTATGTTTGTATGTATGTATGTATGCATGTATGTATGTATGTACGTATGTATGTACTTTAATTTATTCTCGTGACATAATCATCTCACAGTGCATATACGTGATACTCTCACATCAAATAG
>QQSS02001684.1:10100-20161 GCA_003687565.2 Craspedacusta sowerbii | reverse complement strand
CTATCTATCTATCTGTCTATCTATCTATCTATCTATCTATCTATCTATCTATCTATCTATCTATCTATCTATCTATCCATCCATCCCATCCCATCCCATCCCATCCCATCCCATCCCATCCCATCCCATCCATCCATCCATCCATCCATCCATCCATCCATCCATCCATCCATCCACCCATCCATCCACCCATCCATCCGTCCATCCGTTCGTTCATCCGTCCGTCCGTCCGTAGATGTTAATTCAAGCTATTCGTCAGCTACCTGCTAGTTTTAGTGAGCATGTACTTATTGTGTCGTGACTCTGTTTTAGAGCATTGACAGAAGCAAATGCAAAATATGCATCCATTCGTCAAAGGGCCGCGGAGATTGCTGCAATGTGAGTTCTTACGCCTTTACTGTTGCATCTCACGTATTTGCGGAATTCCTCAAGTATTTGTATAATTCTCTGACGTGGCCTTTTTGCTAGTCGAGTTTTGCTCATATTTGGCTTATGTCACTAGCATATTTTAATGAGAACAGTCCTGTGGACTCCTTGCTATCGGTATCAATGGTATTTTAAAATTTAGCCAACGTAATCGCCTTCTTAAAAAATAAGATATTTTTTTCGGCGTTCAGTTTTAGTACTGGTGGTTAGTAGTTTTATCCTGCTTAAAGCTTTGACTTGTAAATGTTTTGTTTTTTTTTCATAAATGGCGTCCCCCTCCTGCGCGCGGCGAAATGTTTGTTTGTGGTTTTCTTTACTCCATTAAATACCCGAATAGAAAGCTTTCTGTAAGGTCTTCCGTCTCATGTATTAGTTTATTTCTTGTTTACTGATCGGGTTCACCTAGATTTGACGCAAAGGCGAAAGCGTACTGTGCTCTAGTAAATTTCTTCATTCATCTCAAAGGACGCATTAGGTAAGTGTACCGAAACGAAACTCTGAACTTTCGCAATTTTGTCTAATCGAACGTTCAGTTTTGTCTCCTTTCGTGTAGGCTGTCGCTGCCGAGCTGTAGCAGAATGATAGGCCTGGTGTGGCTTGAGACGAGGCAATATTATTTTGTCCCGAAAGGTTTATTTACTTATTTCTTCTTTTGTTAGTGAAGGGCTCACTTTCTCGCAGCAGCTGCGCGATTCGTTAAGTGTTGTTAAGACGGGGATAAACGAGTTCCATGATCAGGTGAAGAAAAAGCGTGAGTCAAAGAAGACCCCACCGAGTAAGTGTCGTGTTTGCTTGGCCCGCTTAGGTTCGACTAGATTTGAGTACAAAGCTCCAAAATTTGCCCTCATTTACGTTTGTCTTGGCTTTGGTATAAGTGTCTCTTGATCCGGCTAAGGTCTTCCAACTTTCAACTTGACGCCAAGGTTACGCTTAAACTTGACGTAAAAAAACTTGGTTTGTGCTTCGATGTTTTGTGGCGTTCTAGTTAACGTAATTTAGAACGGAAGCGGTTTATTTTTTTCTGGCTTACTATATTTCTAGCTGAGCCGCCTGCCCGCCCAACTGCTGCAAAACCAAAGCTGCATACTACTGGTCCGTCGAATGCAGCATTATCCAATATAGCTCCTGCTGGTCAGTTCACTACACCGCCAGCCCCCGGGCCGGGATATCAGCCTGGTTTCACATTGGGGCCGAATTTCCCCCCGTCCACGAGGCCGGTGCCGTTAAATCCTAGCAGTCTTGAGCCAGGATCCTACAGGCCTCCAGGCTCTGTATTTTCTCTGCAAGATAATCGGCCTACCATGCAGATCGCGGCAACAGTGTCTCGCTTTCCTATTGGTGCTTCTGACCCACGATTGCAGTATGGTGCCTCTCCAAGATTACCTGCTGAAGCCTTGCCTGAAGTGAATCCAATCCCGACTCTTTCTGGAACTTCGCAGTTACCTCCTCAGGTCAATATGGGAAGATTTCCTTATATGCCGCAAGAGCCTCAGCTCTCCCTCCCGCCTCAAACTCCATCTACTATGTCCGTTTTAAGTGCCAGACCTCCTGTACATGGGCCGTTTCAACACCCGCAAGATGCAGTTCTCGCTTCTAGGTTTCAACATCCCTCAGAAGGTTATGGTGGGCCTGCTGCTTCAGGAACCCCTTACTTGCAGTCGGTGGGCGCTGCAAGTCCGCAGCAGCACTTGGTACCAGGGTTTGGTGGTCAGGGCAGCGGAAGAATGACATCTGCATCTTTGGCAAGTGATCCAAGGAAGCCTTTGTTACCGCCTGCTATCGAGTACCAGTTAGGCCCAAGGTTTGATTCACAGTTTGCTCCTCCGCTTCCCTCTAATGTGGCTTACCGGCTGCCAGATGCAGCAAGGCTCCCTGGTATGCAACCACCGCCGTCTGAACCTGTGCGGTCACTTTTCCAGCAGCCTTTGAAGCCCAATGTTCACCATCCGTTAGCTCCTGCTGCTCCGCAACCTCAGCCTAACTGGTGCACACCGCAGTTTGACCCAAGGTCATTGCAAAGTGGCACTCGCTTCCATGCAACTGCTGGAAGTATGCAAACGTCGTTAGGAGAGCAGCCAAGAATGATATTTTCGAACCAGCCGGGTGTTGGTCAGCATGTCCTTGTGCAACAACCACAGCCATATTCGCCATCGGTCACCTCCAATTCGTGGCCTCAGCAGCATCAGCCCGCCATCATCCGACCTTTGCCTGCACCCCAGGGATATTTGGAGCGACAACCTGGTCTTCCACATGCAACTTGGTCTGGCGTGCCCTCGTCCAGGCCTCCGCCTGACGAAGTGCAGTATGGGCCATCGTCTATGCGGCTTCCTCCTCCGCTAATTCCGGAGAAGGTGGATGCTAGCAGTGGCTTCATGCCAACTGTTGCTGTGGGAAATATTGCAAAACAAAGCGTTCCGAGTAATGTGGCTCCGGTAGAGCAGTCTTTTATTGGCCAGATTGTTCAGCCTCCTCAGCAGTCACAACAGCTTTATTTAAATGCGACGTTACCTCCTTCGTACCCAGCGGCAGGTGTTGCCCAACCTCCTCCTCGTCCAATAGCGCGCCCGCCGGAACAAACCGTGTTAAGTCAACCAGTGGAAATTTTGAAAGAGCCATGGAACGCTTTGGGCTCGCGAGTATCAGTAGGGCATGGAGCTCCCAGTTCAGCTCGCGGTAATCTTGCGGATACTTCGAATCTAAATATAGAGTATCGAGACTTTCAGCCGACACCTAATTTGTCTGCATTTTCTTCTGGTGCAAACCAACAGCAGGTCACTGTGAACGTGCTGCCATATGAACAGTCATTTCAGCAAATTCGTGCGCCAGTTCAGCAGCAGGCTCCGTTGCAACCGTGGCAGCAGTTACAGCCGGAATGGCAACCCCAGCCTCGCCTTCAGCAGCCCCAGCCCCGCCTTTTGCAGCAGCAACCTCAGTCTCGGCAGCTGCCGTCCGTTGATGACACCAACGGTTCAACATTTGCTTTAGTAGGTAGCTCGCACATGATAGGTGGGATAAACGAGACCCTAAGCACAGCACCTCCACTTCTGCCTCGTATGGCATATAATAACGCAGGCCATGGACAAAGAGCTGATTTGCAAGCTCTGGTTTCCGGATCATTCGATGTTGTATCTCGGCCGTACGAAAATCCTAGTATAGCAGCGAGAAGTTTGGATGGTTCTGTGTATTTTAGCTCAGGTTTGCCCTTGCAAGCACTTGTTTCTTCCCCTAGTCCAGTAACTCCCCTTGTTTCCTCCAGACCTGTTATGTCGCATCGTCATGATCCAGTCGTGTCCGGTATTCTGCAGCAGCATATTCCAGCCAGTACGCCATTTGCTGAAATATCCCAACTAAATTTCCAAATTCAGATGCAACAGGTGAGCCTGTTTTATTGTGTTGAAAATGACATGGTGAATTTAAGGTCTTTTTATTTATTTATTGCAAAGCGTTCATGAAGACCGTCAGATGCCTGATTTGTTTTTCATTTCGCCTTTTTCAATCTCATTATCGTGTATCCTGTCATGTAAATCGCGCTATCTTGTCATATAACTGACAAAACATATACCTTGGCTAGGAGTTTTTGTCATCGTATGCTGAAAGTTAACTTGCCAGGTTTTGTTATCATTCGTGGTGATGGCGTTTTATCTCTAGCTGATTATGCAACAGCAGCAGATGATGGCTTTCATGCAGACGCAGCAAAGCAGGCAGCACACGGAAGAAGTCGAGATGATCCACAAGCTGGAAGCCCAGTTGCTGGAGCAGCAGAAGCGCTTCGACGAGCTCCTCCGTGGCCGGGAAAAGCAGAGCCAAGGCGAGGTTCGAGCAGAGGACGCCAATATCGAAGAGCACCACCAGAAGATCGCCAAGCAGCAAAAGCTCTTGATGGAGCTGCTAAGGAAGCAAGATGAGGAAAACAAGCTGATGCAAGAGGAACAGCGAAGATATGTTGCGTGCGTTGAAAAGGTGCAACCCTTAGAAGCTTTGAAGAATGTTGATGGAATAGCGGTTAGAACTAACAATAATAGCTCTGGCATCGCTCATGAAAGTGTCGTTAAAGGAGATGCTGCGGCAGAGTCGCGGGCTTTTTCTGATGTCATATTGGCGGGGAACATTCCTGATTACCCTTCCATGGGTGCGAAGAAGGTGTTACCTCAGTCTTTAGTTAGCACCAGTGCTCAGAGCTGCCAGAGTTCAGTTGTAGCATCAGCCGAGCCTGAGAATTTAAAGTCGTTTGTGCTAACAGGCTTAGGCCTGTCTAGCTGTCTTGACAGAGTACGCGATGAAGGTGCTACGGAGACCCATGGACTTACAATGGCTGAGCCTGATGGATATTCCAGCTTACCAGAGATTAATAGTCGGCCGATAGATTCAGATATTGCTGGGGAGTCAACTCTTGGATCGCCTGAGCCGGACCTAGTCGATTGGTCAGGGACCCTTGATGACCGTCCTCCGGAGCTCAAGACCAAGCTTCTTTTGAGTGGAACCTCCCCTGAAAGCAATTTTAACGAATCGCCAACGCCCAAGGAAGCCGTGGTAGACTTCGGTACCAACAGTAGTAAGGTCGAATCTGTAGAATTTTCCGCTCCTTTCTACGAACCTAAGCTCGATGAGTTTGCGCCTTTGTGCTTGTCAAAACCTGCCGACGAGGCCAGTGCTGTCAGTGCTTTTGGGATTGCTAATGCCGTGCATGGTTCGACTCTGGATGTAGTAAGTCATGCGTCTGGAAACAGTCGCTGTGCATTGGTTTCGCAAAAGAGTTCAGCCGCAACTTTGTCGTGTGATGCTGTTGTTTCTGATGCAGATCCACCCGGAAGCGTGGCTGAGTCCGCTGTAGCGTTTGCGTTAGTTTCTGGCATGCAAGTGAAAGGCACCGGTGATTCAAGTGTCGCATCCATTGTAGAAGCTAAAGTAAAACCGGAGCCCCCAGAAGCCGCTAATGCCCTGCCTGGTAAAGCTGACGCCATCTTTGCTGTGGCAGGTCGTAAATCTGCATCACGAATTGCGCCAGATTCTTCTCGGAAAGATGAGATCCCAGGTACAGAGGGAATCATGACGGGCTCGTCGTCTGCTGCTGTTGCAAAAACTGCTTCAATCAGTCATGATACTTCACAGGCTCCTCCCGCTGGCACACCTAAAAGTTCCGCGCCAGCGAATGCCTTGACACCCACCCTCTCTCCGGCCACCAGTCGTATCATAAGAGGTGCCCTGCGAAAGATCAGCAGTGATTCTCCAACTCGTCGTTTGGCAACATCGAATAGTTTTGATTCCCTAAGTAAGAAGGATGAACCGAATTCCGCGATATCCATTACGCGGCCAAGGCAGACGCCTGAAGTTCATTTGGACGACCCCGTGGACATGTCTCCACCATACGCCCGCCAGCTCGGTCACATGTCATTCTACGTTGGCTGTGACGATGAAATTTCGTGGCGGAAGTACATTGCAGAACTGGAAATCGCTACGAAAAAGCTTCATAATAATTGTGTTTCTTTCGCGAACTTCGAGGGATCGGGATTTAGCATGATTTGGAATGTAAGTGCACCCCCCTGGTTGTGTGAGTTCTTTATGCTGTGACATAAATTCTGCATGGCTGTGTTTTTTGAATCTCTCATATTCGGCCTCTATGTATGTTGGGCTTCACTTTCGGATAAGTTTGGGTAAACGGAGAGAAGCAAATAAGTTCGGCTGATCTGAATTTTAGGCAAAGGAAATGCCGCTTTCTTGCCTTGTGAATGGAAGCATAAGAGGTTTTCCTGTAGTGTGACTTTTCACCCAAATGAAGTCATTTGATATACTCTAGTCGTATTAACCTTTGACTCCATGGGTAACTATTATTCATTGTGTATTTATACCAAAGCGAAGCTCAAGTCATCAATTCTTGCTAAAGAGCAAGTTACTAAATAAATCTTTTAGATTTCTCTGTTAGCTCTTAGGTTGTTGCTCATCACCAATTATTCACTAATGTGCTGTTTTTCTTTATATTATAAGCACTCACTTGCATATGGGCAGTTTGTTGTGAGCATACAGTGTCATTGAAGTTAAAGTTTACATACCTAGCAAACAGATATTTTTACTATCGATGTCATTTCGATTTACTCAATGGATTGCCTGGCTATTGGTGCCTCCTTGCTTGCAGAACCTTGCAAAGCTTGAAGAGCTCGACTCCAGTGCGTATACCAGTGACATTGGCTTGCGAAACTTTTCGAAGAACCGGTACCGAGATATTGTGCCATGTAAGAACTTGCTTCTCCGTCAGGTGGCGTTGCTGCATAGACCTGCTTTAAAACGAGATTTCTGAGAGTTTAGATGAACGTGTAAGAACTCATCCCATTCTTGGCGTTGTGCGTGCTTGTGTTTTTGACCTTTTTGTGAGACGACTGCAGGGGGCGTTGCGAAGAAAGATTTTTGTTTCTGTTTAGGGGACCATACTCGAGTGAAGCTAAAGAGTGCTGAGAATGACTACATTAATGCTAGCAAAATTAAGGTGCATGCGATCGTTTTGTCTTGACCTGTAGAGGGAAATTTTTTCTTGTAATTTTTTGCATAAATATCGTTCGCATAATAATAAATTAATGTTTTTTTTTGCATATTGTGTTGCATAAAATGCATTAATTACTTTTCTTCTTTAAGAAATTCTCCAGTTCCTCCATTCCCCCAACGCCAGACGCGTTTCTCCCTATCGGGAGCTCATCAGTGGCGTGCATGGGAACCGAATTCGGGTCGCCGGAGTGGAAAGCAGAGAACTTACCACTAGACCACGAAAACTGAACTTTACATTTATGTAAATATGCCTCTGTACTTATTAGTTAGCAAGTCATAATGTCGTAAAGTTCTCACCAGTTTAGTCAGCTCTCGTGGTCTACTGGTAAGTGCTCTGCTTTCCACTCCCGCGACCCGGGTTCGGTTCCCATGCACGTCACTGATGAGCCTCATATAGGGCGAAAACGCGTCTAGCGCTTACGGAATGGAGAAACTGATGAATTTCTTAAAGAAACTTGGCTAATTTCAAAATATGTGTGCTCGTGTGATATGAGCCTCTCTGTACGGTATTCAGTGCTCTATGGCACACCTAATTTTCTTCTATACATCTTTCTTCTAGGAAGGTGTTTGTTTTGCTTTAGGGTTTAAGGCTTTCTCAGCTAAATGTAATATATATATATATATATATATATATATATATATATATATATACGTTATCTGTGTAAGAAATATCTTACTTGCTTATCTTTTAAATGAAGCCTGTGTCACGGTTTAGCATCTGACCCCGTTTTCTCCAAACTACATCGCTACACAAGGACCGATCCCGCAGTGCTTTGCTGATTTTTGGACTATGATATGGGAATGCAAGGCGAAAGTCATCGTCATGCTGACCAACGAAGTGGAGGGAAATCGTCTCAAATGTCATCCATACTGGCCGCGGAACAGGGATGACCCTGTTGCTTTCGGCAACGTCATCGTCATCCTGGTCGAAGAGGCCGAAAACGCTGCATGGAAAACCCGAAAGTTTACTCTACTCAATAAGAAAGTCAGTTTTAGTTGTTCTTTAGTGATGTTTATTGGTTGAGAATGTATGTGCTTGTGTATGCGCGTGTGTGCATGTGTACCTGAATGCTATGGTAGATGACTTGACGACTACGTAGGCGCTTTGCTGATAGGACTTGTATATGGTCAATAGACTCCCATACTTTATCTGGTATCCTGTGCTACATGTTTGGGTTGCTCGTGGAGGTTCACTCTTCTTTTGTGTTTAGACTGACGATACTCGAGTGGTGGACCAGCTGCAGTTCACATCATGGCCTGATTAGTAAGTTGTGCATGTAGCCTGTGCTTTGTCCTGCAGATGAGCTGTGGATTGTTTCTTTGCTGTATGGGGTGCGTCATTTACATTTGGATAGGAGCCCTGAGGTTTTTCAATGGGAACGTTTTTCAGCTGTTTGTTTTCGTTTTGCAAGCAGAGCTGCTGTGCTAGCACTGTGAGCTGTGCCTTTTTTAGTGGCACGCCCGACACACCGGCTGAGCTGGTAGCGTTCATGGACGAAGTTTACAAAATTCACCAGTATAATGACCCCATGTTCAACTTTCCTGTTGTGCTCCACTGCAGGCGAGTGTGCTCTTAGCTTTGCGAATCTACTTTTAATTTGAGTGTGCCTTAATTTAAAATTAATTTTAATTTGCTTGTGTGCATGTGTATTCGATTCCCCTACGACTTTAAGCTTGAGAAAACTTTGTACCTTATTTTTGGCTCTACATGCCATTTGTTTGGTAGTGGAATAGTCGTTAAATTGTAATTTACGTATATGTATATGAATCTATGTTTTTTTGTGTAACTTAATGTATTCAAGGGCAGTTCATGTGCTAAGCTCCACGGGCTGCTCTTTGACTTGCAGTGCTGGAGTTGGACGAACAGGTTCCTTCTGCTGTATCTACTCGGCAATACAGGAAATTAAAAACCAGAATGGATTAAGTAAGTACTTAGACATGCTGTCTTTTCAGAAAGTATGTCTGGCAGTTCCTATTGACTTTCAGCTTTTCTTTAAGGTTTTATTTAGGGTGCGTTGACGCGATTCTTCTACTATATAATATAAATTCTTATATATATATATATATATATATATATATGTATATATATATATACATAAATTTAATATTAATTCTTACATTTATTTAATACGTATTTGCGTACGCTTGTTTTAGTTGAGATTCCCGGCGTCGTGCGGAAACTAAGACAGTGCAGGGCGCACATGGTGCAGAGAAAGGTTTGTCTTGTTTGTCTCTGTACGAAACCTTGGTGTCGCCTATTATCGCCCTATGAATGTGGAAGGAAAAAAGTTTTTTTTTTCATGTATTTTACTCGATGATGCTCTTGGTTGGGTGGCCATCGTTTCACTCGTGTTTTTTTTTAGGGGTATTTTTCTTTTTCGTTTCGCTTCTGAATGTTAGTCGTTTGCTCTCCGCTTTACTTTTCATGTCAACATAGTAACAACGCTCAGATCGCTCTCACTGGATGATTTAAACTCACTGGATGACTCACTGGATGATTTCAACTCACAGGATCATTTAAAGTCACTGAATGATTTAAACTGAGTGGATGATTTCTATTCACCTGATGATTTATAATTACTGGATGATTTCAAGTGGATGATTTCAACTTACTTGAGGATTTAAAATCATCGAGCAGTTAAGCTCACCGTCGTGGCTAGTCGTCAGCAGAGGGAGGCATGTCCGCCATTCTTTTCTTCAGCTGCGGTTGTAGTTGGTGAAGAGCCAGGGGTTTTCCCGGATGCGCAGTGCATCGATCCCCAGTCACTGCAAATGAGGCCAGGCGTCGGATATTGGGTGAGCCTCTTAAGGAGCTAAAGAGCTCTTTTTGTGCTCACGAAGGGAGGCTCAAGACGACTGGTCGATGTTCCAACGATCGTGAAACTGTCATCGCACTCTCCCCTATTGCCAGGAGACACTTTTCGTGAAGACCTTACCAGAAGACGACGAAGTCGTACTGTGCTGGTCTGGTTTTCGTAGAAGAATCGCCAAGCAGAGTAGCCACAAAAAAAAAAAAAAAAAAAAAAAAAAAACTCCTACACCATGGTCCCCCCCCGACCGCCCGGGGGAGACCCCCCTAGTTGTGCCGCTCTTCAAGTGAA
>QQSS02001684.1:0-10090 GCA_003687565.2 Craspedacusta sowerbii | reverse complement strand
GTTGCTAGGGGGTGCTTTTGGTGAAAGCCTACGAAAAATACGGCGAAGTCGTACTGTGCTGGGTTGGTTTTAGAAAAAGAAACGGCGATAAAAGTACCCAAAAAAAAAAAAAAAAAAAAAAAAAAAATCCTATACCATGCTTGCCCACCGACCGCCGCGTGGAGGCTCTCCTAGTTGTTCGGCACTTCAAGTGAGCTATTCGCTTTCGTCCCTAGTTGTAATTTGCGAAGCACCGGTTATCACTGTTGGTACAGGGCATTAGGATTTGGTGCCCTTCGTTTACTAGTTATTGTTTTTATATTTCTTTTATCTATTTTCTCTCAAATTGTAATACCAATCACTTGTGTCCAGTTGGAAGAAGCGATTGAGCGTGTATTGTTGAAGCTAGTCACTTTTGTTGTTCGTAAAAACGAATCACGGGTCCCAGTTCGTTAGAACTTAACGCCTGCTCTGAGCTGATGGGAGTAATCATAACGTTGAGTTGTTCATCATCGTCAGTCAAGTCTTTGCATATTCGAGGAGAGTGTACTCGTACACGGTTTGTAATGAAAAACGAACTTGCGAACGATTTGTGGTGGATGGGCGTTCTGAGCAAAGTTTCAAGGTAAAGCCGCAATCATTACTCCAACTCTCGTCTAAACGAATGCCAAACAACTTTTTATTACAAACAACAACAAACAACGCCCTTTAATATCACAGAACTGGGCTTAGTTGGCTTAGCCCTTTAATGAACGTATCGAAATTGTTAGAATTAATCGTTTCTGCCCCCCCCCCCCCCTGGACGTTCCGTTATTTGTCTTCAGCACTCATGATTTGTTGGCTTCTAGTTGTTATTGCTGCTACTAGCTATTATAAAATTCAATGGATGATGTAGTATCAGTAGCTGATGTTACCTTCTTGCCGTAGTTGACCATCTTAGATTGTATGGAATAAGAGGCGTAAGTTGTGGCATGCGGAAATGTATCATGCTTGCTTATGCTTATTTGTGATGACCTTTGAGCCTTACCTCTGGCTTAGCGGTTTTCGTGGTCATGGCTTCACCAAGTTGGCGGCTGTGCTGTCATCTTAGTCGGTTTTCCTCGTTGGTTTTCACGTTCTGCTTGTTATGTCATACTGCTATGGATCGAGTGGGAGGTTAATTATTTTTCCGGCATGTTGTTTAGGAGCAGCTGATCTTCATCTACCAAGCGATTTTATTTTTTGCGGAAAGATTTATACATGCAGGTATGTTAGAGCAACTAAAGGTTG
Organism: Craspedacusta sowerbii; assembly: GCA_003687565.2. Classification (NCBI taxonomy): domain Eukaryota; kingdom Metazoa; phylum Cnidaria; class Hydrozoa; order Limnomedusae; family Olindiidae; genus Craspedacusta; species Craspedacusta sowerbii. The sequence continues at coordinate 8,842 of QQSS02001684.1, read as the reverse complement.
ATTTCCATGTGATAGACTCCGCTGTAATCAGCAGATCTAACTTGGGTTAGATGTCAGGGTCAATATTTTTACCATTAGGGATTTGCGACGTTATAAGCCTTTATATGCTTTAAAAAATGTGGTTCGTCTCTTGGGCGATTTATAATTAGAAGAAAGACCAGTAGCTATATGAAAATAGTAAAAAAAAATATTTTAGAAGTGAATAAATCTGTAGTTGCTAAAAGTTGGCTCGGAATAAGCCCTTGCCAATACTTTTTCGGCGCAGAGGATTGGTTACCATTATTGCAAGGGCACAACAGGCCCGCGATCCATCGCTGCTAAATTAAGGCGTTCATGAATATGAGAATTTTATGTTTTTGCTTAATTTAAAATTTCATATGTTTGATCGTTGATTTAAATGTTAATTTTGGCCTGCCCCAGCCATCTCTGCGTAATGTTCCGATTCGGGTTTGAAGTCTGGTCCCTCCTGGTCACGAGCGGTTATGCTGCTTGACCTGAGATGATACTAGAATGGTGTAAGTCTTCATCTAAGCTATTTCACAAAGCAGCAGATGATCGAGAAAGAGTGGCGCACTAGGGTTGTGAATTAAGCAATGCCTGCTTCAATACATGTATAGCTAACATGCCTAACTACTTAAAGTCGCTTACGCTCATGGAAAGCTAGGTAATGTCTGTTGAAAGCGCCTTCGTAAGTGTGATTTGTAGGTGCGCTCTTTACATCCTCTGCTCGCATCAAGTTTGTGCGCAATATTCTGGTAATCGACGTCTCCTGATGACGTTGCTACACCTAAGGTGAAGTTTATGATATGGTCCCAGTCTGGTTTCTTAACTCATTTTCCGCCATTTTCATTAGCAGCAGTTGTTTGCTTTTTGTTATGTTGGTTTGTTGTTGCAAGATGACAACATGCAGGCGTGTATTTTCTTTACTGGGTTGGTGCAGTTCCTAGGGGGATCAAAGCGTAGCATTTCTGCTGGTTCAAACTTTGTTTGGGAGCTTTATTATGATACGTTTGCTTGAGTTGATACGTGTGGTTGAGGTGCCTTTGCTAGAGCCTTAGTTTTTTTTTTTGGAATTTTTCAGAGCATGAGAAGCTAGAGATGATTGCGCGGCCCGTTGACAAGGTCCATGACGAGACTTTTCATGTCAGCTCCAACCAAAACGGTTCGGATTCAAGTAGCATCCCGGTTGGGAATACTGGAATTGACTCTTCCCGGATGCATGAAGTAGACGTAATTAAAGTGGAGGCAGCTGCTTCAACGGATGTGAATGCTGAAGCTGCGAAAATCGACAAGGCGCTAATTACGTCAAGTTTGTCGGATGCAGATGGTAGCCTCGCAGTTCGCCAGGACGAAGATAAACCAAGATCGTATTCTGCGGCTGTTGGTGACGAGCTCTTATCGGCCCTCGACAACCTTGGCAAGGGGGAGTTGCAAACAGGCTTCTGTACGAGCACTGGCGAATCCAAGCCTTGTGGTGAAAATGAATTACCACATGTAACCCGAAAGACAGAAACCGAACAGCAAGTCTTACTAGGAGTGGATCGCTCAAGCAGCTATGGGACAAAGGACGTTTCGATAATGGCTAAAGGCACGGAGAGCTGCGACAGCAGTGGTGAGAATAAGCTGATGCTCCCGCGCGTAGCCAGTGTCTCGCAATTTTCCGTTGACCCGAAGGACACGATTGTTGTGCAGTCCTTGTCTGATTTGATTGGGAAAGTAGAAGTGAAGGATGGCGAAAGTCAAAGTGGCGTTCGTGATTTCGATGAGCGCCGACATGAAGCACCTTCGAAGTTCAAGATTTCCGCGGACGTGTTTGTTGCTCCGGCAAGTCCATCGCTAGCTGGAGCTCCCTGTGCCGTCGCCCCAGATGCACATGGCGTTGCTGCAAGCGATGCGAAGCCTGGTGGTAGTGATGATCAGTCTTAGCGTGATGGAACCAGATTGTCGAAACCATGTCTTGTTATTTTCCCGCGCCAGGATGACTCAACGCACGTGTAAAAACTCTAAGCAAGTAGCAGTGCCGAGTGTTTTTCATTTGATTAATTTATTTAAAGAGTTATCAAATCTTCGACCGAGAGACCGCATGTTCGTGTAGCAAATATCTGTATCTGTGCCAACTCCGCGTTGGACTGCCTATGTTTTTGGTGCTAAGTCTTGTTTATATTTCTTGTTGATTTATTTATAGATTAGATTTCTCGTATCGATGAAATTTTCATGTTTTGTTCCTTTGAAACTGGTTGAAAGGAGTAATTGACCGTACTTGCATGATTGTCACACTTGCTCGATATAACTCAGTCTCGACCTTGGTTTTGTCTCCCCTTTGCTCCTGTTGTTGTGTCGCACTTCGTTAATATTTTTTTCTTTTTGAGTGGAAAGCGTATTGGACAGGTGACTATGTAGAATCCCGCATGCGATGCAGTATAGCATGATACATGATACATGATAATGCGAAATAAATGGCGATTTGTAATAAGATTGTTTTACTGCATACCTTCATGATGACGTTCGTAGAGGACATGATCTGCTTGCGGTCTTTATGCCGGATTCGTCTTCTGTTGTGTAGGTGGGCGCCTTGCGAAAAATGTTCGTTTTAACGCGTTTGCGTTTGTTTACAATGGTTGTAGCTCGTTAATCAATCGTTTAGATCGCTACCCTACCGTGTCCGTAGATCAGCTAGACCTGTAATTGCTCAAGTTGTGCAACCTTTTACTAGCCTAAAACGTCACTCATTATTCAACCGAAAATGCAAAACTGTAATGTTACCGTCTTTCGCTTTTCGTTAGTTTCGAAGGGTGGATTGGTTTGGGTCGTATATTGCTTGGTAACTAGGTCCTGCTTTGTCCAGCCATCGGATTTTTCTTTCTTATTCAAATTGTAAATTGTGTGTCGTTGCTTTATTTTAAGCAATAGCATTACAACATTATAAGGTATATTTTTGTAAGCACGCCCAATGTTCGTTTCGATTATTCGTTTTTTTTTTTAAAGTCCTGGTTTCCATTAAATATGTGTTCCTTCGGTGGGGAAAAAGAAGTGCCGCAAGATTTTTTGCTTTTCGATCTATTCGGAGTCCGTGGTTCTTAGGTCTCGTATTAATTTTGGGAGATTTCTGTGATGATCGTGAAAGGTGTTCAATGAAAGCCTTCTTTGATGATGTATGAAATGTTTGTAAAATGAAAACAATGAGTTTTGTCTTTATTACAGGCGTCTTTTTGACGACCCCCTCAATGTCTCATACGCTGCCAAGCATATGCTTTAATCTCTAGAAGGCTGCTAATTTTTGGCCTGCTGCCCACTTGAATACAAATCCATATGAACTTACCTGTTTCCTTTTCGTTGATAATGCTCGTGACTTGGACATTTGTCCTTCCGTGTGCTTGTCTAAAATTAAAGCTTACAGTTTTTGTTTTTAATTTGTACGAAATAGGCGGAAATAAACCCATCGTTCAGAGATTGAACACTTAAAAGCCACTTACACGATAAACGTTTTGTTTTTCTCCCGCGGGCTTTGCGTTTGTCGTGTAAGAGGTTTTTAAGACCTTTTTATTTTTGGTATGGCTGTTGGATTTGTTGTTGTTGTTTTTGTTTTTGTTGTCGCAATGACGCATTGTGAAGCTTCTTCTATTATTTCCAAAAAAGCAAACGTGTTAATAGGCAAGCCAGGCATTCTGCCTTGGTCTCTGCCAAGATCCGAGAAACCTAAGTGGGAATTGGAGGTGTTAAGAGTAACTCGGCGCCTGGAAGGTCGACGGGGATTATTGCCGTGATATTTTCGGCAACTTTAAGAGTGTGAGTATAATCCGAGAAAGTAGCCATGCTCGTATTGGCAATTACGACCGAGTACCGTGTAATTAACCCGTCACATTTACATAACTAGTTATATACCTTCTTCGTTGTATTGCTGTCTAAACATTTATAATTGCCCGATCCTATCAATTCCCGTATTCGATCACTGGGTATCTGCTTCGGATTAATCATATAAAAGGCGATAGAAGGGTGACACTTTGTCGACAGCTTTATTGAATCGGCCATACGCTTGTTGAACGGACTATGGTAGTACATCACTGCAATCTTCTGACTGAAAGTAGACCTCTTCTATCCGTCCCTTTAGTTTCTATCATTGCTGTGTTCCAGTTTAATCTTAGGAATGACAACGCTTGACAATAATGAAACCTCATCGTCGTTTTGCTGCGACCTGTTTCAAACATGTATGTGTGTAAACTTGGGCAAGGAAGCTGATCGCAAGCCGGCCATTGTAAGGCCGTGTTGCGTTCTCCCTGCGGCCAGGCAGAGACGAATTACGGTGAACGTGTACAAGTTTACACGCTACAACGCCTCGCCTAACGCATGCGCGTTATGCGATACGCACCAAAGTATTTCAAACTTTAAACTCCAGCATGTTCAAGGCATTTATACAAGAAATAAATAAAATGAGTTTTAAAAAAATCCTTTTTTTAAATTTGGCACATGAAAATGCCCTAATCCCACAGTGTTGGTGATTCTGCTAATCTGGGACGTTGCGGCCGTTCAGCAAGAAGTCTTCTTGTCGCAAGTGTCCGCTCAAACCGGTTGCTTCTGACGTGCTGGCATTTCTGCTTCGTGGAACACTGTGAGAAAAATTTACATCAGACATTTTAGCTCGATCGATCATATCACAAGTAACACCCGCGCAATTAGGTTAGGGGCGTCGTTTTGCATTGAACGACTAGGACAGGGAGATTATTTTCCGGACCCTGATCGGTTCTTGGCTGTCGCAACAGTTCGCTAGCTTGCATCAAGGATGGCGTCGTCAACAGTAGCCGCGATTGATAAACGCGGTAAACTGCGTCGCAAGAAGATGATCTGGTTACATTTCAGCTATTAGAGAATTGATCTGCACTTGGCAGGGAATAGTTGAAAGCTTTTGTTTGTGAATGAGCTACGAAAGCCCCTTCATTTGACCCTGACCTCAGACGATGGCCATCAAGTTGCACCTGTGCAAATCTTGCGCGCTTTTGGAGTTATTAAGCCTTAAGCTCATTCATGAACTTGTCATTTCATTTCATTCAGCTTGTAACAAAGTTTGGGGCCAACTTTGAAATCGGGAGGTCGATCCTGATAGCCTTATAACCTTTGGCGCAATATCAGCAAGTGAATGGCGTTGCTCTCCAGCGACGGAATCCGATGCACTGTTTGATGGAAAGGTTGTTATAGCCACGACATTAGACTAAGAAACTTAGTTGTTTAATGCCCGGAAATAAGTGAATTTTCGGTTACCTTCCTCTCGACTTCCTAGAGAAAGGTTTCAAATTTGCAAAATTATTTCAAATGTCCCCCTAACTTGTGGTTCTGTGGTATGAAGTTAACCTCGACGAATCTGGTTTTGTTTTTATTAAGTGCTTATCGACCAGACAGCCTGCATCGACCAAAGGTTTCATAACACGTGACCTACCGATTCCGATTTCTTCGCGATCTGCCACGACTAGCCTGTCATCACCTGGACTAAGTTCTTGGCTTCGGTAACCATGGAAACAGCTAAGACGATTGGAAGCAAGGTTACAAATTTAGTGTATCAATCTTGCGCTATTGTCTAGATGCAATCTACTTAAACTAACCAGACGATTAAGGCGTTCTTTTACGTGATTGCAATCGTGCAATTGCAATCGGGTCCGACTTCGCGGAGATAACTTTGACTTCGAGGAAATAGGCTGCATTTGGGTAGCTATTTTGTATGTCGTTTAGAGAAAAGTAAGCGCATGTGAAAACTTGTTGCTAGTAGAATGACAAAGGATGACTCTCGTAAGTATCCGGCTTGCTTTCATGAATTTCGTTTTACGTCTTCGTCTTCCTGGCAAGCAAGCGTCAGCTAATGTATGTCTATGTATGTATATATACATCATGATCTTTCAAGTCATTATTAGCACTAACATCTGAAGATTAAGATAATTGTTAAGGTACCTAGGGACTTGAACTCGCAACGTTGGGATATGTTCTATTATTGATCACAGACTTACGACCTTTATACTTTCATTCTAATTTGCTTGCAGCCTCAAATGGAGACGGTTTCTGGTCTAAGCTACACTTGGATCCGTTGCTACTAGCTTATTTTAATGAATACTTGGTGCAGGCAGTAAGTATATATAGTGCATGCTATGTATATATATATATATATATATATATATATACAAAGTTTGTTTTTTTTTTCCTATATTTGTCTATATAATTACATACAATCATAGTTAATACAGTCACGTATATTTTGCCTTTTCTTTACTTAGTTTGTTTGTCGAGGATTAACAAATTTCTAACAGGATCGATCCGCTCTAAGCTTTATATTGATACATTCATGTTGTTTTCATACTATCGATGTGGTGTTTTTTTTTAATGCTCTTTTTGGTTGAGTTTTATGTCTTAGATTGTTTCCTTGTTGATGGCTACATTAATCGAGTGCTCCTTTCACGTGCAGTGCTTTCATGAGAGACTGCGCTTCGTGGTTTTGGAAGACGAGTTGACAGTATCGTCTGACCCGCGTAAAGAGGCGAGTCACAAAGATCAAAACACTGCTCAGACTTCCAAATGGGTGATCAGCGTCCAACAAAGCAGATCCCTGCAACAGTGGCTGTTGCAGAACAGAGTGAGGTTCTTCTTAAACTCGAAGCAGCACAGACTCTACAAATTTGCTGCCGCTCTTCAGAAAATTCAGCCTTTCTGTCAGCCTGTCGGGCTTCCTGACGTGTCGGGTAGAGGACAACCTTCAAATAGCAATCTTGAGGCGAGCACATCCAGAGTTTCCACCAGCAATGCTGATCGTCACTCAAGGTGCGTCTCAGCACCAGCAATCCGTACTCTGACTCTGGGCGTGGCTGAGAGAAATTTCTCGTTACCCACAGCGTTTGCTGACGATTTCGTTGTTTTTCCTAATATTTGTAAAAGGTCTGACTACCAGATACGCTATTTGAAAACGGATCAATCTGGAGAGGGGAATTTTTGTCATGCAGCAGCAGCCATCGATTCTGGACGAAGCAGCGTTCTGGAATTCGACAATAGCACAAACTCGGCCTTGTGCGATGGAGATAAAGCACTCGATGATGACGTGCCTATTGATGTGGATCAGATGCACTTACCGCCCTCCACGCTTCAATTCTCAGTGAGATTTATTCTGTTTTAATGCAATTGTTTCTGACATGAATATACTGAAAACGTCTAAAAATAGCACAGACACTTTATTCTACCGTTGAAGTATTTGAACGGTTTCGTACCTGAGTGCTGGAAACTTTGTGTGCTAAATACTAATAAATCCACCTCGCGAGGACTCCTCCTAATTAGAAGACTGCGTTATCGGCATTCTAGATGATGAGTGGATAAACATTATGGTGTAACAAAGATGGTGTATCTACAACATAGATGGTATCTTATGGAACCACCACCAGTACTTATTTTGATTAATCTTTCTTCTCTAGTTTCAAGATATGTCGCAGTTCAATGGGTTCCTCTCATCGCACGCCGCAGCGGCCGATATGCTGATGTTTTGGATGAAAGTTGAGGATTACTTAGAAAAGGCCAACAGTTCTACACCTGTTTATGGCTCTTTAAAGCAATACAGGACAAAAGTACTTCGGTCAGTAGTGGCCACGCTTCGTACTTTTTGCTTTAGTTCTGCTATGTAAATGCCACGCTTAGATAACGAATCAAATGTATCAAAGATTAGGGATCAAGGTTTGATGGGTTATATTAGGAGAACTAGTTGTCATTAACTTTGAAAAGAGTACAGACAGAGTTTTGACCGATTGTGACTGATACTAGAGACCGCAAGAGCCTCAGCAGGATGGAGACCAGTACGTTTAGGTGCCCATGATATCCCCGCATGCATACTTTAAAAATTAGATGTACCCTCTTGATTTCTTTATGTCAGCCAATACTTTAATTTACTAGTACATAAAGTCTTCATTTGTTTCTGTGCTCGCTGGGACTTGATTACTTGCCAGCCACGTATGCAATATCGTAAGAAGAGAATACGCGCCATCTTTATTCAAAGGCAACCCTGCTTGTTCAAGCATTATTTAAATCTTCTTGTGCTATTAAAAACAATAGGGACAGAATATTGTTAACGTGGACTTGGCCTGATGATTGGTTTTCTCGGTATGAAGATTTCTAAGCACATTTAACATCGGAGACCAACTTAACTAAACACAACCTGTTCAAGCAAGCAAATAGACAATCAGCGACGTTGCTTGCGCTACCTCTTCTAAAACTAAAACGCATTTTTGTAAGTTCCGTCATCTTATTGTCCCTTGGTCACACTTCTTTTGTTTAGGTTGATTCAAGAAAAGTTTCACCTGCACATGACTTCAAATGCAAAGGTAAAGTTCATGGCTTTTTTTTCTAGTTCTGTTAATAGCAGTTTCGTCCATAGTGCTATGGTGTTAGTACTGCAAAGCTAGGTCTATCAGGCCAACTGTGGGAAAAGGTCATAGTCACAAGAAGGCGGATAAAAAAGCATCATTGAGTGCACTAAATAATCAATCACCGTACATTTTGGGTTGAGTTTAGTGTGTCCACTCTTCAGCGTCTTTCTGTTAAATCCTTTCAGGAGCTATTACAATCCGCCGTACATTGCGAAAAGGACGCCCAAGATTTTCTGAAGCAAGCTCAGCTGGATATTATTCATAAAATAAGGACATACTGGCTTCCAATGTTCTTGCTTCACACATATAGAGAGAAGGAGCCGTAAGCAGTCATTACGTTACGAATATAAACACTATATCCATCTACCTATCTATCTATCTATTTATCTATCTATCTATGTATCTATCTATCTATCTGTCTATCTATCTATCTATCTATCTATCTATCTATCTATCTATCT
>QQSS02001573.1:0-20164 GCA_003687565.2 Craspedacusta sowerbii | reverse complement strand
TATGCGTCTTTTATTGAGATCAGTGACGTTGGCCCTGGGTTGCCGCTGTGGGATTCATTTTTGCAAGCGATGGTGAGCGTAGTCTTCGTGTTTCGTCAATTGCGTGCTACGACATCATTAATCATCGTGTTTTAATTTAAGGCTAGAGAAAGCATGACAGCTTGGAGATTCGATTTTTTTTTTCATTTTTCAAGTTATCTCAAGTTTTTCTCCGCCGAACCCAAAGTTTGATATGAGCGGCTCCAGCAACATTTTCCGATAAACTTGAAATATTAGTTGATAAGTCTCGGAAAGGACCGCATCTTGCTGATATTTGTTAACCATCCTGCTCCACGAACACCGCCGCTAGAATGAGTTTAGAAGAACCTGGGTTTCCAACTCGCCGGAGCTCACGGCAACTGCGTCGTCGGCAAATTGAGACCAATGCCGGTGGGAGAACGGACTGGAAGCCTTAAATCCAAACTGTTCGAAAGGGGGCGACTTATTGTACTCTATAAACGTATGCATAATCATGTTGAAAATAATGGGGCTGAGACAATCTCCCTGCAGTACTCCTTTGCGAACAGGAAAAAATCCCGTTATAAACGAATTTGTTGGGATTTGCAATTCAAAAATCTGGATACAGGCCGCGAATCATCGAGGTCACCTGTTTAGGGACGTGGTGGTAGGCAATTAGATCGTGGTTCACTTCTCCGAACGAATTTTTTAGTTCCAGCAGAGTGATTACAAAACTTCTTTGTTTTAATCATAGTTGATGATGTACGACATAGATGCAATGTGCTCAAAGATTCCACTCATTTCTGGAATAAAGTCTTTGTGAATGTAGCTCTCCGCGTACTGATTCTCAATCAGAAAGGAATAAATTCCATTCTGCAAGAACGACGTGAATATCTTCAGAGTTACCAGCTCAAGGGTAATCGGACGAAAATTTTCCGGTTTCGAGTCATCGCCTTGCTTATGAACACAAGAATTGTCATTGCTTTACGCCACGTAGTGGGTATGCGTTTTGTTGACCAGACTATAGCGCAGATGGCAGTTATGCAGCTGCGTAGATAGGGGCAACGTTTGAAGGCAATTATAGAAATTTGATCAAGTGGGCAAGAAAAACCGGATGATTTCATCTTGTTTACGATTTTGCAAATTTGTTTATATCAAGGCGGTTTTAAGTTGAAGCTCGTCTGTGGTTTCTGGAGCAGAGTAATCCACGATGGAACTGCAAAGGGAGCTGAGGTCGTAATGCTGCGGGGGCCATTGAAGAAGAATATTTCGCATACTTGTTTCGAGAATGTTGGGATTACTCGCTAACTGAATTCTAAGAATTTTTCGCAATAACCCCAGAAGCCTTTTGTGATCTCCTCATCGTGGTCGAATTTTAGGGAATCCTCCTTTTACCTTTTTTCCACTGATCTTCTCACGCAAAAGCTTTGCCTAGTGACGAATTGTCGCATAGTCCGTGTGTTCGGCTTTAACCATCTTAAGCTCTGCCTACACTTGCTTTTTGCTATATGGATCATACTTCTCTAGGAGTTCATTTTGGCAACGGGAGTTTTCTTGTATGGTACCAAAAGTAGTAGCAGGGTAATAGTATCCTACTTTGTTGAAGTTGTTGAGGTTATCGTCGATGTTTTCGCCGTCTATAGAACCTATTGGAAGGGTTGCGCTAAAGTACTTGTTGGCCAAATCCCACTCGTCCAGCTTGGTCGGTAACATTACCCCCTTCCTTAAGCAAGCGGGATCCTTTACCAACGATGCTGAGTCGGTTGCACAAACCGCAGGTCCCGTGGTGTCAATAGGAAAGCGAGTTGGGCAATTTTCGATGAGCTGATCTTTAAGGCAAAGAATAAAGCTATTAAGTTTCGTGACGTTTTGGTCCTTTCTTGGACCATCTTCAGGCTAAACGAACAAGAATACAAAAAACCGAAAAACAAAAATAAGCAGAGCACACATCGCCAGAGTCACATTTTCGAAGTCGAGCTAAAACTGCTTCAACTTAATCGAGTCTCACTGCACATTCAGGGAGTTGGCGAATTTATGGTGCGCGATGATCAAGCTCTCAATTAGCAGACACTCCTATTTGGAGCGACACCTGCGCAGAGTTGTGAAGCAGGCGTGAAGATCGAAATCGATCGGCAATTGATGAGTAGCCAGATGTTGACCAATTGAGCTCGACCGTTGCTTGTGTTCCTCGATGCGTTGGTGCAGGTGGCGGGTTGTCATGCCGATATAGCCAGCGTCGCACTGGCCATATTGAAATTTGTAAACAACGCATGGTTGACTCACAATCTTTGGCTTTGCTTCCTTTGGTCTAAAACTTTCGCCAATTTCTCTGCTCGTGAATATTGGCTGAATTTCTAGCCGTACTTTACATGCCAAATCATTTAGACGGTGCTTTAGGTTGCGCGCACTCCTTTCATCCTTATAAGGAATAATGAATCGTACGATCTCATCGGCAAAACTGTCACCCAAGTTACGCTGGCGGGTAATGCAGTTTTCAACAAAGTCAAATACAATCCGGTCAAATAAAGCTGACGGACAGGCCAACTTTAGAAATGTTGTACGCAAATGTTCGACTTCTTCGTTGAAGGCGGACCAATCGCTACTCAAACGGTACGCTCTGTGCAGCATTGACTTGATTAAGTATTTCTTGAACCAAACGTCAGTATGACTCTAGAAGCGCAGTAGGAGACCAGTGTCCGTTGGCTTATGAAAAAACAGATGTAGATAGTATCCGCTTTGTCGTGTTTATCCACGCCCCACAGAATGAGATGCCATTGTTCTTTTCCACTTCTGCTGTGAAGGACAGTGATGAACGAAGACTGTTAACACCTTTAAATTCTTGCCGCAATTACAGATAATCGATTTTGCTTCTCGTAGGGTTGGCAAAGCGATGATTTTGGAGCCAGTTTCGAGAAGGGGTTGCTTTTCTCCTAGCTTGGCTTTGCATCTCCATGCATGCCCGTTTAGGCAAGAGAAATTTCTTGCGCAGAAACTGCACGCCACATAAATCAACAGTGGAACTATAAGTCTCAACGATTCACATTTCCAGACGAATGCACGCACCAAAGTAACTACTCCTAAGAAATTTCCACTCTGACAACACTGTTTCAATTTGTTTTTTCTTGAAAAAATTAAAGAGCTCGGCAGCATGCGTCCGCTCGCCTCGCAAACTCGACTAGTAATGATACTAATAATAACAATAATGAAAATATTAATAATATTAATAATAATAATAATGATGATGATAATAATAAAAATAATAATAATAATAATAATAATAATAATGATAATAATAATAATAATAATAATAATCATCATCATAATAATAATAACAACAATTTTTCTAACTTCGTATGCTTTTCATTTTGTTACGACACATTCAGCACACCTCGGCACCACTCACTAGTTCTAGGCATGGTGCCTTGGATGATGTTCTCTTGAACATTGCTCTCATTAGTTTAAACTCTTTCAGCCAGGCAGTGCGCACGTCACCTCACAGGCTTCTTCGACTTCGTAATTACGCCGCTGAGCGGTACTCATTTAACGACCCCGTATCGTTGGGATGTATGCCTGAGTAGAGCAAGGCCGGACCGGGGTTTGAGGCTAGCGCTTTATCCCTCGGCCACGCAGCCGATAAATAATAATAATAACAGCAACAACAACAATAATAATAATAATAATAATAATAATAATAATAATAATAATAATAATAATAATAATAATAATGATGATGATGATGATAATAATAATAATAATAACAATAATAAATAAATAAATAAATAAATGAATAATAAAACCGCTAAGTTAAAGGAAGCATAAGAAAGGCGATCTGCAAGTGGCGAGCACTTGTAATTTACAGAAATTTAAACCTTGACCAACTTTGTTGATATTTGAAAATGGTCTTTCATCCCTCTAGAGTGCGTGTAGCGCTGGTCACTAAACTTATTGTTATTGTTTTTGGTTCCATGTTGTCCAGACTGAAAATTCAAGATTTTTTTTCGCATGTAGAAAACAGCAATAAGTGATCAAATAAAGTTACAACGTTCTACATATGAAGGAGGACTCCTCAATAGCAAAGCTAACTGGTTTTCAGGAGCCCCCCCCCCCCCCTCAAGACTTTTTGAAAGAAGTTACAAGCCGTACATATAGTAATAGTTTTGAAAAAGAAAGTAGATTAAAATCTCGCGCATTTACGTCATTTCTTAGATATCCGACAAATTACAAAAGCACACAAAACGAGGTCAACGCAATCAAGATGAAATTGGTGGATAGTGGATGAAGCAGGATACCAAAGTTTGCTTAAATAACAGATTTAAGAACATCGTGGAAACTACGCAGTTTAAAATACCTGCGTTTACTGGTTTAGAAAATAGGTAAATTTCCTCGCTTAAGAGAAACTATACTACTGTTGGCAACTGATCTCGCTTGAGCAAGTGCAATTACATTTCTTCGAAACCGAACCGAAACCTATTGCTTGTTGGTTGGCGTCCTCAAGAAAACGCCTACCCCATAATGGTTTTTTTTCAGCATACTTGTTGGAGCTTTTTCATTACATGCGAGAGATTGCTTTAGAAACCTAGGTTTCCATTTGACTCCCACAATAGTATACGTGCTGGGTATTTTTTCTTCGCATCCATGCCTCTCTGAGACAAATGATTGCATATCCAGAGGCAAAGGCGAGAATGATGGTTGGTTGGTGGTATTTAGAGTACCCAAAAGTGACTTACAGAGTAGCCGAGTCCATTTCTCACAAGGCTTCGTCGTCGCTGGGTAACATAGGAAGGTGAACCCGATCAGGCTGCATCCAAAGAGCATAACACTGGTTTGACATGTCACGCGTTCTGTCATGAAGAGAGACTTGCGAATACTACTTAAGCAGTAATTTTTTTTTTCAACCCTCATCGATAACATTTTCCCGAACAACACAAAGTACGAATCTGTTAGTGGAAACCTGGCCTGCCAAATCTCTTACCATTTTGTACAATTTCGGATTTGTACAGACTACTGCCTGAAAATTGAAAAAGACAATGCCATTAGATTCGGTCGCTCCTACAAAAATTTTAGAGACAACGAGTTTCCTGAAGAGGTTAAGAAAATTGACTGGAACATCTTACTGGAAAGCGATTCAAAATGTAAATTCCGAAACGGATATCTTCCCGAACAAGATAACAGATATCATTAATATTATGGCTCCTATTCGCCGATTAACCAAACGTGAGGTAAGCCTACGAGATAAGCCTTGGATTACCCGAGAAATACTGAAATATATGCACAGGAGAGATCAACTCTACAAGAGATACCTGGCAGAGAAAAATGATAATCTGAAAGTTGAAATCCATCGCAAGTACAAAAAATATCGCAATTTAATTGCAATCTTGCTTCGCAAAAGCAAAGTCCTACGTTATCGTGAGAATTTCAAACAACATAGCCATAATATCAAAAAGACTTGGGATGGCACAAAATCAATTATTCAAGCGTTAAAGAAAAACACCTTTATGCCAAGCCGTGTGAGCATGAATGGGAAAGTACATGACAGTCCCGGCGATGTTGCAACAGCATTCAACAACTTCTTCGCGTCAGTAGGAAAGACTCTAGACAGTACAATTCCAGATGCTAGACATGATTTTAAACTTTATCTGAAAGCTAACACCTAGCAATGTATCTTTCTATCAGACGCGTCAGCAGATGAAATATCGACTATAATTGATTCCTTCCATGCGTCCCAAATAGTATACCTACTCATATTTTCAAATTAGCTAGGAACGTTCTCTCCTATCCTCTTTCACACATTATTAACCAGGCATTTAAGCAAGCATACTTTCCATCTTCAGCAAAGATATCTAAAGTTATACCTGTATATCAGAATGGCTCACTTGACGCATGTGGTACTTACCGCACTATCTCATTGTTGTCAAACATTAGCAAAGTCTTTGAACGAGCGATGTACAATCGAATTTACGTTTATCTAGAGAAATTTAACATTTTGAGAAATTTGCAGTTTGGGTTCCGCAGCAAACATTCGGCGAATCATGCTCTGGTTGCCTTGATTGAAAAGATTAAGCTAAGCCTTGATGATGGCGATTTTGTTTCTGGAATATTGATACACTTACAAAAAGCATTTGATACTGTGCATCACAATATCCTGCTTCCAAAACTTGAAGCTTACGGTATAAAATCTAACGTGAATGAATTGTTTCGGTCTTTTCTCTCAAACCGAAAGCAATTCGTAGCTTTTGACGATCAAAGCTCTGGTACTTTGAATGTAAAATACGGAGTCCCACAAGGTTCAGTCCTTGGCCCACTACTATTCATAATATATATTAATAATTTCAAACACTGCCTTTCAGTCTCCATAGCGCATCATTTCGCAGATTATACCAATATCCTATTGAGACATCGCTCTGTAAAAATTATGCGAAATTCGTTATAAACAGAACTGGGAAATGTCTTCGACTGGCTATGTGCTAATCGTTTATCTCTTAACGCCAAAAAGACGGATGTAGTGGTCTTTAAGCCGCCGCAAAACAATAGCTGACATTAGACTTACCGTAAAGTTCGCAGGCGCCAACTTGTTCTTATCCTAAAAGGTAAACTATCTGGAAGTGCTTATTGATTCGTCTCTGACTTGGAGGTCTCATATAAACGAGCTTGCAAAGAAATTAAATAAATCAGCAGCGATAATAGGAAAACTTCGGCATCTTGTTCCGTTGAAAACACTTGAAGGAATTTATTTTAGTCTTTTTCAAAGTTATTTAGCCTACGGATGTCTCGTAAGGGGATATGCCAGTAAATGCAACCTTTGGTGGCTATACATGATCCAGAAAAGAGTAATTCGCGTTATCACAGGCTCCGATTACTATGAACAAACATCTCCGCTATTTTCACAACTGAAGATACTGAAGTTTGAAGATTTAATTCAATTGCATAGATATCTCCTATTATATGACTGGAGCAAGGGTGATTTGCCCTGTCACTTCAAAGTCTCTTCTACTTTAAACCCCACAGTAGGACTACACGTAGTAGTGGACACAAGGCACTCCTCACGCCTTTTATGCGAACAGTTAAATATGGCGATAGATAATTTTATTTGAGCATGAAATTGCTGTTTTATACAAGCGAAAATAAATCTTGAATCTTAAATCATGAATCTTGAATCTTGAATCTTGAATCTTGAATCTACGTTGGGTTGTGTTTCTCTCTTAGCTCTTTATTTTATTGATACACCGTCGTTGCTATGTATACAAGACTTCCATCACCAAGACCATTGCAAAACAGGATAATAAATTAAATCGATGCACTGACGAGTACCCCGCACTGGAGGGATACTCAAGCAACGAATTACCTTAGCGTATGAAGAATGCGTATGTGTGTGTGTTGTAACATCTCCCCTGCCACCTACGTTTGCGTAATGTAATTAGAATTAAAAGAACCGAATATCTGTTGAACTGTTCATGCCACATCCTGTAGCCATGACAGTCGGATGCCGTCATGGATCAATCCATGACACGTTCACATATATAGGCCTAAGGATTACTGTCCTATCTAAAGAGGGTTTCCGTGTCACATGACTATGGATTTGTTCAATGCACGGTTTATATTTATTTTTTCTTTACTGCAAAATAAAACTAGTGAAATGAGTCGAATACTGTAGAAAATGATCAGAGCTTGTTAGTATCATCCTACTCTTGCATAATGACTTACTATCATGGCGGGGAAACAATGCTTGCAGACTCAGCCATGACGCAAGGAAAAGATGTTACTAGAAAGCGTGTGACTATTCGAACTGTAAGACTGTGCGTTTTTAGATTGGTTTGGCTATCACTTATCCAAGGCAAATAGATCTAGGCAACTATATAAGACAGAAAATACTGGATTCGCTTTTCCCAAGTGTGTAGACCGCACACGTCCGAACGCGGAGAGACGAAAGTGCATGTATAGCTTGTTTGCGTTGTGCTGTGTGTTGTAGCTTGAGGAATGCGTGGTGGTGAGAAAGTGACAACATTGGAGCACAGCGGTAAACGCTGTGAGTTTGACGAGCACTGACTCATACCTTGCTTACCCGACATCCCCAAACGGCTTCAGTCGAATTTTATGTTGTTTTTTTTTTTTTTTTTCAGGTGTCTCATGGCACGTCAAATTAAGGCCCACGAAACCGGCGCAGGCGCACCCTCACAAAAGCCATCCATAAACATGCAGCCAATTTGCCCCCGTTGTGACGCAAGCGCCCATGCAGTGTCCTGTGCGCACAACCGCCCACACTTTGAAGTAATGACCGAACAGTTGTGCTGCAGAAACTGTCAAAATGGTGCTTACCTTCTTTATAAGTGTAACCCGCGCTTCTCGATGGCAAAGCAGATTGGTCGCGCACACGGATGAAGATTGCAGACTGCAACAAGATCTTACTTCATTTCCATCGCCGACGAGTTGACGAACAGTACGTGAAAGCTTGTATATTTCGTTGTTAGTGTGCAGTTCGGTACGTCTGCGCACAATGTGCTGATATTCCTCGTGCAGTCCAAGAATTAGGATTAAGATTACCGCAGAGTGGTGGTCATGTATGTAAACAGAATAAATGCTTCGAGGTCCATGGTTTTACTATGGCATTGTTCGATTTTAGTTAATTTCATTGCGTAAATGTATCAGTACTGCCCTTGAAGTAAAGTGCATGCCAGATCCTTTTTATAAGACTGATACATTGGTTTTACCACGGTTGTTCGAGTTTATTTTAAGTCATTAACTGCAACTTAATCTGTACCGGTCCTTATGGGAAAATATAATGCTGCTCTTAGGTATAGTATATCAACGCAGAATAGCCATGGCTTGGAGCTTGGTTGGCTATAATGCTAAGAAGTGCTTCTTAAGAGTTGTTGGTGCCAGAATGGGGTGAGTATGTATTTTTAAATTTGTCTTTCTTTATTATTTTATTGTATGCATTTTTTTTATTCTTTGATTTTTGTTCTGCATTAAGTTGCATGCTTCTCTTGTTACTTTGTAAAGGTAGTATACTTCCTGATGCCAGTGATAAAAAAGACGTAGTTGCTGCCAAAAATTGGTATTCCTGTACCTTGCTTGTATGTTTATTAATTGTTATTGTTTTCAGATCTATCTGGTCACATGTTGAAGAGGGCCCTCCAGATCCTATTCTTGGCATTACTGATGCATTTAGAAAAGATCCAAACCCAAACAAAGTAAACCTGGGTGCTGGAACTTACAGAGATAATAATGGAAAGCCGTATGTGTTGCCTTGCATTAGAAAGGTAGATTAACCTGAATATTGCAGTGATACTTCACGGTCTGAGTTATGTCTTCATCAAATGCTTTTGCTGACTTTTTAAATATCTGTTTCCATGGTTCTGCTCTCAAATGTGCAATTTTATTACCTTATTGATGACATAAGCTCATTTTGATTTGATTTCCTATTTTTTATTTATTTATTTATTTATTTATTTGTTTGTTTGCTTTAAATAAAGCTTAGCAGGTCATATTTTGCAGGCTATGTTCCGATTCTAAAAATGCTATGATTGCAAAGTGTTATCAATAGATTGCTGTAGAGCATTTTTCTGTCCATCTATTGATTATCTAGAATAATTTAACCCTAGTGAGTATACCAGTATACAGTTTCATCAATGGCAGTAAGTTCTTGGAAAATTTACCCTGGTCTTTAATGTATACTGGACATGATTCCTTGGAGCCTGATTAACAAGTTGTTGAGATCTTATAAGCCTGATCATCTTTTTTTTTCTACCTATCAATTACCACTACTTATTCACACTTGGATTTTTTGTTGATAATTATGGTTAGGGAACCCAAGCATTAATTATTCATTAGTGTGGAGCACCTACTGCTGACCTTAATTAACATTCAGTTTGTGATAGCACCTCAAGAGCAGACTTAAATATTTAAATATATACCTTGTGATTGTTTTTGTGTCTAAGCACTGCAACTGATTTTTTTTTTTGTATGCTGCAGTCTATTTTAATGCATAATCATGCCTTGCAATTTAATGTTAGGCAGAAGAAATCGTCAAGACTAAGTACCCTGACAAAGAGTATGCTGGCATTGCTGGGCTGCCTGAATTCAATAAAGCTAGTGCAAACTTGGCATTTGGGCCATCCAACACCATAGTGGCTAATGACTTGGTATGTGTGTTGTTACCTGTCTATTACTGCATGGCTTTACATTTTGGTGGATGTGTATTCAATTGTTTATTGTGTATTAATGGATAGCATATTCCCATACTATTTGCCTTACAGGTGACAGGTGCATGATTTTTTAGACTTCTCCCTAGAATGCTACGGTTCAAGGATTATCAGGAACCGGATCACTACGCATTGGTGCAGCCTTCCTGGTAAGTCACGCTTTTCATTTATTTTGGGTCAGCTATTGCTTTAATTTTATTAAGAGCTATTTAAGTATTAAGAGTTGTTTATGATTCTAATGTGAAACTCATACCTCTTCAAGTTGCACAAACTTAGCTGTTTGTGTCAATAGGCCCTCTTTTTGATGCCTTAATATGTCAGTCACAGTTTATACAGCTCAAAATGAATATCTCTAAGCTGATTGTCTAATATTATCATTGACTTGACTGGAAATGGACTAAATAAGAGGTTTATTAGTTTAGTTAGTGTAGCAACTTTGAGACCAATTTTATGTACCCATACCTGTAATTTTACACGTTTATTCTAATGCTATGCATGCAGATAAATTGTGAATATCAGCTTTTATTGCCCAGCGCTGTTTTTTTTTTTTTTTTTTGCTATGCTCCTCACAAGCTCAATATATTGTCTAAATAAAGCAACTCTAAGAATAAACTTCAGTGTCACATCCCCCCCCCCCTCATTCACCATGTATGGAGTTCCTCTGAATCTAATAAGGCAAGTCTTCTATCCTGCAATTTCTTCCCTCTGAAAAGCCGCCAATGACTAGCAACGTCAGGATGGGTTTGCACAGCATCTCATGTTTAAAGTTAGTGTAACGTTTTAGGAATTTGTTTGTTGCAGCAAAAATTCTATCCACATGCCAAGACTGTATACTTACCTACTCCATCATGGGGAAATCATGGACCAATTTTCAAGTAAGTGGTTAAGTTCTGTCTCCAATTATGCCGAAAAATTGGCAGCAAATTGAATGTGGTATTCTCATTTTCGCAATCCAAATAATTTTTCAAATTCTCAATTACGCTATGGACGCGTTATTTACCTCAGAAGTTAATGCTTAGTCCTAGGCATCTGCCCTAATAAGCACTTTCGATGACTGCCGAATAAGAATGGTTTATAGACGGCTACCTCACCTTCTTTCCTAATGTATCTGGGAAGTTTATGGCGGCATCTTTTCTACAATTGAGCTGGCTTGAGGAGAAAATAGCGATAGCCCCTATTGCCCGGGTTTACTAAGCTTTCAGGCTATATCAACATACATGTCAGTAAATCATTGTTTACTTTTATTCTAGCTTTGACGCTCACTCTGTACTAAGCATTTCTCGCTTTTCTTTTTAACGGTACCAAATGCGTCGCTTTGCTTGGGTCATCCTTGTCAAATTTGAAGATAAGATTATTTCCGTAAAATATCGTTTGGAAACAGATTCTTTACTTAATAATATGTAGTTCAACGATAGTTGCGAATCCAAAATTTTAGTTTCGATTATCGTGTACAGATCTTCGTAAAAATTTGAAATTTTAGAAGCTTTTAGATGGCATTTGGTTGTTTGCCTGTAGATGATTTTCAGTTAATTCGCGTATTGGTACGAAGCAAGCTTACACCGTAACATCGAACTTCTTTTTGTCTATCCAATCTGTGCTACCAAAAGTAAATC
This sequence comes from Craspedacusta sowerbii, assembly GCA_003687565.2. Taxonomy (NCBI): domain Eukaryota; kingdom Metazoa; phylum Cnidaria; class Hydrozoa; order Limnomedusae; family Olindiidae; genus Craspedacusta; species Craspedacusta sowerbii. The sequence goes on along the minus strand of QQSS02001573.1, from coordinate 8,355 downwards.
AATCGTTGTGGGATATGAATAACACTACAGATCCGCGTACCCAGATGTTACGGCCATAAGATACAGATGCATAATTTAATGGGTTTCTCGTTTGCATGGGAGCTTTGTTGAAACTGTATTTGTTTGTTTTTGTTCAGTGGTATTTGGGGGGGGGGGAGAGGTCGGCGTACATTTGTTGACTTCTTTAAAACCCAAATACCTTGCCCTCAATAGCTTGCACGTACTGGCAAATCAGTGTTTAAGATAATGCGAGAATACATTTTTAGAGTTACATCGTAGTCCAGCGCACAAAGCGGCATTTTTTAAAGTGTGTGCGGCATGCATGTGTGCGATAATGTACGAAATTACTTTTTCGAAAGAACTCCCGTTTATCTGATATATGTCCTTATGCGCAGTGAAAAGAAATTCAGGCGCAGCCTTTTCTTGACATGCTGCGGCTCTACAGACAGTTTGAATGGTTGTATACGAGTGAATTTGAATGGCTCACACAAAGTAATGCAGTAATCCTGTAATATGGGCGACTTTCATAGGCATTTCGTCGAGATTCAGGTGCATTGCACATCCAGATGATGCGCAAAGTTGTGCCATGCTTCCCCAAATTTAGCCATCGTCGCACCTTTTTTTTTTATTTTTGTGAAAGCCGACATTGCGGGAATTGGCGACAGAGGTGCCGGCTTTTATGCTTGCAACCTAATTGGTATTGGCATATGTATACTTGGTGGCGCCGTCTTTTTGTAGATACAGAGTCTTGCTTCAGTGACCAGGTTTCTAGACGACACTTTGTCATTGCCATACGACTTCATGATTTCTCATTCTCCTTTTGCTTGTAGGCATGCCGGACTTGAATTTAAAAGCTACAGATATTTTGATGCAGGGACTTGTGGCTTGGACTTCCGCGGGTGCTTGGAAGATATCGCTGTAAGTATTCGCATGATCCTCCATTTTGAGGGTTCCTCTCTGTTTAGCGTCCACGGAGAATATTTGGTGGTATTGAAGATAAGAGAGATACATAGTATATACATAATGTATATATATATATATATATATATATATATATATATATATATATATATATATATATATATGATCGCCGTCATTTAAAAAGTGAGCTTATACCGTTTATTCAGATGTTTGCATGAAAGTTTCATTGCCTTTGTGCAACTCCAAGCAAATGTGTAATTGATTGGCGTTCTTGCAGTAGCTTGAAAATTCGTAAGATGGAAAGTTGTAAAGCTATTTGAGTTTTCAAATCCATGTACTGGATAGCTTTCTCAAAGGCAAATTAAGGTAAAAAAATAAGAAAGCGGCTGGTCTACCTAAAATTCTTCCACTACTGGCTTTGTATAAGCAAAGTTGTATGCTCAGGTTGCGACTAGCGTCTGAAGAGTATAGTGTGGATGAAGTTAGACGCGAGACTATGCTGTTGGACTGCAGCTACTTGACCCTCCCTCTGGAGACAGTTCTTCTTAGTGAAGTTCGCTAAGTGATCAGAGCTGGACGGCTCGGAGTTGGCTTTAGGAAGAAGGATCCTGCCTTGTTGGAGCAACATTTATGAGGGTGGTGTTTGGTAATCCGAAGGAAAGAAGCGAGTACCCTAAACTGCACGTAGCTGAGTACCCTAAAGTGGTTGAACTTGACTATAAAGATGTTGTCCTCGTCAGCGGGCAGGTGTCTGCCATGTAAGGTTCCTGATACAGGCAGCTTGTGTGGTAAATGAAAAAGTGATATGGCCGGTCTATTTTTACTAGAAAGTGTCAGGTATGGAAACTTGAGACGATAGCCACTCCCATTGGTACACTGAAAGATGATAGGGTGCTTGGGATGTGAGGCCGACTCGATTTGTTAAGACGAAAAGCAAGTCTACTCTGCCAACAAACGACAAAAGAAAACAATTCGATCTCGATTCTTTGACTCGGGCTCGTAGAAAACGAAAAGTTCTCCTAAGGCTTGATAAGTGCTTGTGGAGCAAAGTATTGCAGAAGCTCAAGACGGTAGTTTTGGAGTGACGATTGTTTGGTAGCTGATGTAAGAGAGGTGGAGCATATTCGCGAGAGAGATGTGCATTTGAAGTCGCTTGACGGGGTTTATGATTGGTGCCCCTGACGGGATATGCTTAACTGGTGGGAGCTACGAGTTCGATAGAACTTGTCCACGGATTACTGAAAGACCTTGGTGCATCTGTTTCAAGGGAATATACGTAATGTAAGTGCATGTGGTTCATATTCTAGTGCCAGCACATGCGCTATGTGTTCCCCTGTAGAAGGATACCGATCTTAAATCGTAGCGCACTGCTGATCACTGCTCGTGGACGGCTCCCTTGATAGTGAGTTGCCTTGTCTGCTCAGCGTTATCTTCTGTGTTGAATGCATGCCCGATTCTACTTACGTCTACCTTGCATGCCCTTGTTTGAGTGCCAGTCTTATCAGCAGCAATTGGGAAGTCCACCTTGTTGACGGCGTGGATTTTCCGAGCGAGAGAAAGCTTTGTGGCCATGCGAGCGATCGTTTTCAGTCTCGAGTTGGATTTTGTAAAGTTTTAAGGAGATGTTAAATGGGAGAATAAAGTTTGGCGTGACCAAAGACCGCAGAATATTGCGCCGCATTACTTATGTATCGTAAGGGATTATAATTGAGTATCGAGAAACATTGAAATTAAGATCCGATATTCCGGGCACAGCGTATTGCGTTGACAACACAACATTCTTAAAAGTGTTTCCTTGACGATTGCTAGTATTTTGTGACGAAGTTTCGTATCCGCGTAAAGGCTTATTTATGTTTGTAAGTGTTTCCAGACGTAAATAGGTCATTTAGAAGAAAACCATTTTCAATGGTTTGTGCGTATGCTTTTGGCCTAAGTCGCTCATGTGGCATCCTTGATGACTTCGTTAATGACATTGTTTTGTGGCGTTCTTCAGTCCTCTTGGATTTTTCTGCGTTGTTCTTGTTTTTTGAATATTTGCCCAATTTGCACAATGCTGTATATGTCATCGCACGTTACATCTAACTCGTCGTTTTTTGGCTACTTCAGAACGTCCCTTGTGTCAAAGAGCCAGTTCAGATGCGGCGTGAGATCTTTGCGTGTTTCAAAAAGGGCCTGTTCGGATGCTACGTCAGAACTTCGCTTGTGTCAAAGAATCAGCTTGGACGCTGCGTCAGAACTTTGCTTGTATCAAAGTGCCAGTTCTGACGAAATTGACGAAAGTTAATAGTGTGCGTGTTTTATGTATTGCTGGTTTGTGCTCTCCTTTAGAAACTTCCAGATAAATCGATTGTCTTACTCCATGCTTGTGCTCATAATCCGACTGGAGTGGATCCCACGGTAACTTGGCGTTTCTGGAATTGATATGTGCGGATCTGTGCCGATTATATTTATTAGTGAGAAGGAAATGATTCAATCTTGTATTAAGGAACGCGACTATGTTATAAGTGGCTGTCTCACTTTGAATGTCCGTGGGCAGGTTTACCTGTCGTAGCTATTTTAGTTCTCCTCCGAGATTCTGTACGCACTGTGTTACTATTTTCAGAATTATAAGGTTGAGTCCACCTTTCGTATGTGTTTTGGGACTTGCTTGCTTGCATATGTATATATTCACATATGTATGTTTATTTATGTATGTGTGTATATAGGCTGTTGTCTTTTCAGCTCGAGCACTGGAAGGAACTTTCGTACGTTATGAAGGTGACTTTCATAATTCATGCAGTTCTTGCTTTTCATTATGCAACTTTTTATGCTGTGGTGTTTCTAGTGACAGATAGCCGTTGCGGAATTTTCAGATCTTGTTCCCACAAGTCAAACTAGCTAAGGACCCTCGTTGTATGAGTGCGTTAGATGCGGGTTGTATATTTAATGACGACCTCACATTTTGTCGAATATGCGCTTATGCGTGCGTGTGCGGTCTGATCAGGCAGCTCGATGAGTTGATAGCGTCGCTCATGAGAAGTATAAGCTTTTGCCTTACACTGTGGTCGGAGGATTTTAAACTGTACTTCTCGTGCTGCTAATCGTTTAGAAAAAGAACCACTACCCTTTCTTCGACATGGCGTACCAAGGGTTCGCTAGTGGGGACATCGACCGTGATGCGCAAGCTTTGCGCTATTTCATCGCAGACGGTCACCAGCCATGTGTTGCTCAGTCCTACGCTAAGAACATGGGTCTCTACGGTAGGGATTTTCAGTGTGTTCTTCGTCAGCTTTACGTTCAGCGCATCGCCTGGTCGTTTTCTCTCACAATGCTAAGCATGAAGGTTTTTTTTATTGGCGGCGCCGTCGGACTGAATTTTTACGACGATCTATAAGCCTGGAGTTTCCTTCTTATTGTTTATTTTCATGTTTGTACTTGTATGTCTATCCTTAGATATATGCACTCATTACACACACACACACGCGCGCGCGCACGCACACGCACACACATGTATATACATGTATATCAAATAGCCTATGTGCATGTAGATACATTATATATATATATATGTGTGTGTGTGTGTGTGTGTGTGTGTGTGTGTGTGTGTGTGTGTGTGTGTGTGTGTGTGTGTGCATGATTGTTCTTATGTGTGTTTGTGTGTGTATGGAAATGCTGTTTTTGTTTTTGTGGTTAGCTTAAAAGGACTCGCGGATGGTGGATGGGTGATATAGTATGTTCGTGATTTTCTTGTAATTCCTCGTGGAAGGATGAATGGAAGTATCAATTCATCCTCTTCCCCTTTTGTTTGTCTCGCTGTTTACGTGTTGGTATGCAGATTGTGTATCTATTTTTCCATGTCTGTTTCAGGTGAGCGAGCCGGGGCCTTCACGATCGTATGTGGTACCCCTTCGGAGGCAAAGGCAGTCCTTTCACAGCTGAAGATAATAATTCGCCCCATGTACTCAAACCCGCCTGTTCATGGGGCGCGGCTCGTGTCTACCGTCCTGTCTGACCGGGAACTTTTTAAAGATTGGTTAGTGGAAGTCAAGGGAATGGCCGATCGCATCATTTCGATGAGGATCCAGCTTAGAAGTTTGTTGGAAAAAGAAGGTTAGACTCTTCGACGAGAGTTAAGCACCTAATTATAATTATAGTAATGATAATAATAATAATAATAATAATAATAATAATAATAATAATAATAATAATAATAATAATAATAATAATAATAATGATACTTATAATAATAATAATAATAATAATAATAATATAATTATTATTATTATTATCGGTGTTGTTATTATCATTATCGTCGAGCTCCCGTGAACGTGAACGGACGTTCATTACCGGGCTCCAATAGTTTTTATTTTAAAAACCTGACAGACGTGGGTTACTGGTTGGAAATTAGTTAAACGGTGTTTGATTTCATTGGCTCAAAGTCATGAAGAGAGAAACTTGTTTGCGGCTGGCGCTTGTCTTTGTAACATGCAGTTACTGTGCTGGAAGTTCGCATAGACAGCAGGTCTTAACTTCCATGAAGGCCAAGCTCGTGCCATCAGAGATGCCAGCTCAAGTGTGTATTTCGAATTCAATCTCGATTGTGGCGTGTGTTTGCGGTAGAGTTTGCAATGGTTTGAAGGTCTGTTCAGAGGTCATGTCGTACACTAGACTCAATCAATCACGTGTATAGCGATGCACTGATTGGTTCTACGGAAGCGGGAACCGATGAATCAACGACGGCGAAATCAACGACACGCTTATGGCTTCGCTTCTTAAAAACGCGCATGACCTAAAAACGGGGGATCAACCTGCCAAGAAGTCAAGCTGACTGGGCCACAGCAAATCCATACTTTCATGCCACCATGCCTATCCATGAAGTTGAAAGGGATAATTTGGACACGATAGTTCTAAAGCTGCACAACCATATTTACGATTACTTTGTATCACGATTCGGTACAAAAGATTCTGGAAAACAGCACGCTGGGTTAGCTAAATATGATATGCTCAGCAAAGCAAACCTAAAAAAAGAGTTAAAGAATCTGAAGGAAAGGAACGCAGATCCCGAAACAATCAAGATGGTAGCAAAAGTACTGCGTACCAAAATAACAAAAGCACCCGCCAAGCAAAATGTTTACTGCGCCGACCACGATCAAGAGGTTAGGAAAAGTTTCTGGCAATATTGTAGGAAATTTATAGAAACCAAGATTCGTGTCCTTCTTTCGTTTACGAAAGATACCTGCGAGAAGTACTTACTTGAATCATTCAAAAGAATCGGAACTCGCGATTTGCAATTACCGGTTGGATTCCTCGATTAAGTCAACCTTAACTCCAGTTTGATGTAGCTCCGCCCACCTATAAAAAGATTTGCAAAATCATTAAACGCAGCAAGAGCTCCATCTCTCCATGTCAGATCGACCAGATATCGGTTATGTGCTTTAAAGGTTGCCCATACTTGCGTAGCTTCATAACCGCTGTATGCGGCCAAGTCTTAGCCTCCCACGATATTCATCCCTGAACTGAGCGGAACCCTAGACCACATAGCCTTCATGGGATTCTTAATAAATCACGCACGCAAAAACCAGCGAAGTATCACTGTCACGCTTCTCGATCTGAAAAATTCGTCCGGAGAAGTAGCTTAACACTCACATATAGCTACTGAAACAGCAATTCTACTGTATCACTACATTCCAAATCACATTGCTAACATCATCAGTATCTTTTACTCTGACTTCGCGTCGGCTGCGATAACAAAATCTTTTATCACGTGTTACATCCTTATGCAAAAAGGAGCTTTACAAGGTGACTGCCTCAGCCCACTCCTGTTTAATATGCTTAGTATCGCATTCGTTCAATTCCAGAGTCCTGATTTTGCGCAGTTCGGCTATCGCTTTTCTTCATTGCTTTCGCGCCGCAACTGGCTTTAGTTTGCGGACGACTCTGCAGCTTTTAGCGGACTGGAATCGGAAAACCAAGCCATTCTGAGCGCCTTACGCGATGGTGCAACTGGCGTAGAATGACGGTATGGGCAGACAAGTGCCATACATTCGGCATAGCAAAAGTAAATGCCTCTGCAAAGAAAGTGAAGCCGAATCTTTGCATAAGCAATCAACGACTTAAGCCTGTGGAGATAAATAGCTCCTTCTCTTAGCTAGGCCGATCTTTCAACTTTGAGATGTCTTGTGACAGCTAGCAGACCAAATTTTCAGAGACCTTCTCAAACCGTCTCCAAACCAGACACAACCTACCTCTCCATCCTCGAAACAAATCCCGTATGTACCGAGGTATTTTCTATCTGTAATGAGCTGGAACTTGACTGTCGGAGATCTTACGGAGACGTGGATAAAGCTCGCTCTGGACACCAAGTTTTGCGGCTACCTACGACTGTGGCTGGATATCCCGATATCGGGCACTCTTGATATCATCACGCTTACCAAAAAACAGTATAGCCTGAACGTCTGCCTTGTCTACAACAAATTCATTAAATGCCAAGTCGCTTACCGACAGTGTCTTGCTAAATCCAGAAACGCAGACGTAACTTTCATTAGAAAAGCAACTAGTTACGCAAAGAACATCAAAGCGGACTCTATGTATCAACCGGTGAAGCACAAAAAGACATCAGGAACATGGCGCAAAGCAACGTTGAAAAAAAAATTTAACCGCCCTGTCACTCATTAGTAAATCTATCTGGGCATACCCTCTCCCTAGCAGCGTCTATCACTGGCCCAGCTTGAAAAGATGCCACAAAACATCTACACATTCGCGATCCGATACTTGGGTAACTGCCTTCCGAACCGAAGCAACACCAATCGTTGGGGAACAGCAGCCTCGAGTCTTTGCTCTTTCTGCACAAATAGGCAAACCTTAGGCCATGTGATGGGAGCATGCAAAGTCTATCGAGCTGAGAAGCGTTTCAACTGGAGGCGCGATTCTATTTAGCTATGCATAGCTCGTGAGGGCGCGTTTTCGCAAAACGTTTTTGATTGGATGAAGGCTTTAGACTTCAACGAAAATGCATCTGAGTACGTCCTTCGAAAGGTAATCAATGTTTGTTTGCCCACATCCTACTACATATTTTGCCAAAGAGACAAGATCTGGGAAGCACTTAGGACAAGTAAAGACAAGTAGGAACATCATCATCTGATTTGCCATGCCAGTCTTGAGAGTGGCAAACCAGTTTGTATACTTTGTGTACACGGAATATAGTAGTGAGCGCTGACTAAATAAATTTCCATGTTTGAAAAAAAGTTAGTATTGTTATTATTATCATATTATGAGGTTTACCAGATGCGTCGTGATAAAATGAAAATATATAAAGTTTAAAAAATATTATTATTATTTGTTATTATTATTATTATTTTGTAGCAGAATCCTTGTCGGGAAGACTTTGATAGCGAAAACTAGCGCATACATACGAACATTTTTATTTTCAGACGTTTCGGCTAACGCTGCAGCCAT
>QQSS02001462.1:0-20170 GCA_003687565.2 Craspedacusta sowerbii | reverse complement strand
GTAGTAGTAGTAGTAGTAGTAGTAGTAGTAGTAGTAGTAGTAGTAGTAGTAGTAGTAGTAGTAGTAGTAGCAGTAGGTATAGTTTTTCCCCTTGTTTTCTGTTAAAGGAATGCCTATCCTTTCTTTGGCGGAGTCCTTTGGCGCTACGATTTCGCCCGGCGCGATATCAGTTTCTTCTGTTTTGCTTGATGCATCTTAATGATGCATCTTGATGAATTTAAATGGAAGAAACATCAGTTATTGCAACTTTAGTCATCACTTTGACTAACGAGAATTTGCATGCTTCGCGAATATGAAGCCAACGCTATGCTAACCATGAACTTTGTTTTTGAATGGGTTTATGTGGATAAGCTGTTTTTGAGTTAACAAAACTATTTTGCGCCAAGAAATACACTTGAACAGCGAAGCAAAATAGGATAGAGTAGTAGAAGAAATTTATGGTAGAAGTAGAAGGTTAGGGTTTTAAGTGCAATGATATCTGACAAAAAATCACGAGGAAGACTTGTAAGACTGCATGGATCGGTAGATGCAACTTGCAAGCCGGTAGACAAAGAAAGCACAAACTAAAGTGACGAGGACATTCAAGTTCGCCAATTTTTAAAGCTACTAATCAAGTGACTCTCAATAAGTCAATATTGCTTTTCAGAAAGATATCAACGATTTAACTTTTGTATCTGCACTGGATGTTTTTCCTGGTCGAATAGCTAAACCTTATAATAAAAGTTAAAGTATTTTTTTGTCATCCAAAGCATATAATTTCATCAGTGTTCGGTATATAGTTGAAACATTCTGCCTGCTGAAGCAATAGCCTGCTTTAGTCAACGCAAATCCGAACTTTAAAAGTTTTAAGCGTTCTAAATTCAACCTTCCTCTCTCTTGTCCAGACCTGCGCATTGATTAGGCACTCTGATTATCTATAGTAGTCGTAGCCTCACTCAATCCAGGGGATCTTCCCTATTCAGCTATTCGCAATATCTGTACCGTCTTATTTTTAATCAGAGAGCTTTTTTTCTTCCGTGTCACTTATTCTTGTTAGTAATATCATTTGAAAGGACACAGGAGTTGCCATGTTCCACTTGCTGGAGTATTTGCACCGTGCAACACTCTTTCCACTAAGCAGAATCGGTGAGCTTGCTCTTGAAGGATAAGCAGTTATTTTCGCAATGTCCGGAGTATGCCGGATTTTGTTTAATGGTATTATCTATTTAATCTGCTTAAACGTAACTTTGAACCATTGGTTTACGAAGCTTTGCGTTAATCCATAGCTCATCTGACACCCTGCCTTTGAGCAAGCTTAACATATTGGCCCAATGACTATGGATGCATGTCCCCTACATTGGTGCAATCTGTTGAGATTTGTTTAAGTATTTATGTTGGAAGGATAAATAGGGAGCTGTGCTGGTATGTGGATGCGTCAAAGACGGTGAATTTGAGAATTTTACCAAGGCATTGAATCTCATCGTATCAAATTTGCGTCACTTGCATAGCCGTTCTTTGATTTCTGGATGATAGTATGCTTGGCGGTTCAAGTAGTTATGCGTGGTTTGTACGTTTGGGGTCTGTTAGTTGTGGAAGACTAGACTTACTAGAGTTGTTGCTCTTTCTTTCAATGACATAATCAAGCAGGTGGAGTGGTGAAACTTATTTTGGAATCGCTGGAGGATCCTGAAATTTCTTGACGTTGAAGTTTAAGATATGGCTCTCTTAAGCTCTGCCGGTTTGTTGCTAGGAGTAACAGTGGACAGGTTTAACGAGTTGGTTAATTTTCGCGAAGCATACCAGTTGATTGGCAAGAAGTGGTTGCCTTGTGTTATCCCAGTCAAAGCAAATTCCAGGTATCAACTATATCACAAGCTGAAAAGAAGAAGTAACAGACTATTTGATGCCAGTCTTCTGGAAGCAGAGCCATTGCAAGAAGAATTATGCAGAGGAGAGACATGGCTGCTTTCTATTCCTTCAACTGATCAGAGATGTTTAACTATAAAAAGGGAACAGCTATCTTCCGAGGATCTCCTAGCTGAAAAGCAGCGCTCTTTCATGGGTTCTCACTGCGCATCAAAATGCATGTCTGTTGGATACAGTCCCATGGTTGTAGGACCAGCAAGTAATTATGGTCTCAGCATCTCAACAAGCTATTGTGACCGGTACTACCTGAAGGATAACCTTACACACCACCTTGTGTATGAATCTATTGATAGTAGTAGTAGTGGTAGTAGTATTGATCCTCTCTCTGTCAATCTTAAACCAACAACATTGTCAGAAGCAACGCCGAGCTGTGTTTCTCCTTTAATTGATTCAGGCGAAGAACTCAATAAAATATCAACTTGTGAGTCTCCTCTTCAGTTGGCGCAAATACATGGGTTGACTGAATTACAGAGTAATCTTGTACAATCAGGATCACGCGACATGCAGAACACCAGCAGGGAGATGGGAGCTTCAGAAACGTGTGAACTCTGCGACCAGGCTTCCACTGAAAGCGAACTTTGCAAGTTAGCTATTGCCGATGGCTCGTGCTCTAATATAATCCATGACAGCATCTGTTACCCTAAAGCTTGCTCTTCGCTCTCTGATATTTCACTGGATAATTTGTGTGTTGAGCCAACTTGGTGTGAGTCAGCTGCAGTGGATCGAGAACGATGTGTTGACGATACCAAACGTGAGGGCCTGCCTAGAAGCTTAATTTTGAGAGATCGTATTCAAGAGTTTCAAAAGGCTACGGATGTGTTCAATCGTCAAGTCAGAAGGTGTCTGCTGTTTGCCAGAGCAGTCGATGAGGACTTTGGAGAAACAGCTGCTGACTTTGGCCAAGCATTCAAGTCGAATTTGGCTCAGTGTCAGTCAGATTCTGAGAAGAAAATTGAGACCTCTGACTCTTTTGCTTGTGCTGCCTATCTAGAAGATTTCCAGTGCAGTGGCGGTGCAGATGCCCGCATTCAGAAAGTTACCACAGATGGCACTTCAAGAAGTCGCCATTGCGTATTACTTTCGAACTCTTATGATATGGAGCCTTGTCAAGTAATGGAATGCGAAAGTGTGCACTCTCAAATGGAATTTATTTCCAGACCAACGCATCTCAAAGTCCGAGTAAAAGATGATTTAGTAAGTGATGATTTAGTAAGTGGTAAGGACGAAGATCTCAATGTGTCAGCTGTATGTAAGCAAGTGTGCCAACTTGGTGCTGCTCAAAAGCTAGCGTGTGACGATGCAAATGGTTTTGAAGATTATTTGCAGATATCTGAAATAATACCTTCAAATGGTTCAGTTTTCTTGCCCACCTTTAATACCGTCGATTCTTCTGACCATTGCATGCCTGAAATTAGTTCATTATTCGCAAATGAGTCTCGACAGGTTTCTCATCAAGATGGAGCTTTGCTCAAGACAAGCGTATATAATATCTCAGCGGTGCCGGAAAATGTATTTCACTCAAACAATTGCGGTTTTTGTCGGCATAACTCTACTTCGGCTTGTTTACGAAAAGATGCATCGCTTGAAAGAATTTCGGACGAGCCAGTGCATGATGATGATGAGTCATTCAAAGCATCTCCAATTTATGACGCATCCGATTGTTCCGAAGTTTTTCCTTCTTCCACTCCTGAGGCCATCAAGCATCAGTTGTCTTTTATTAAGCCGGCACACTGTAACCAGAAAAGCCTGAAACGTAAATTTGAACTTACTGAGGACAGCCCCAAAGAATCCTTACATAATAATTTCAGTGGCAACATACGAGTAGACCGCCCGCAAACGAGCCCTGATCAAGTTGCCAACGTTCGAAGTGTCTTGATAATTGATTCGGTTGGACCATTGCCTCCTGTACAGCTAAATGTAAAAATCTCAACTGCTTTTGTTTCTAAACATCCCATGAGCCCTACTTCATCGAAGAGCTATAAGTCTTCTCTTCAACTTACCTCTGGACACCTACCTGTCGTTCCCTTTAACGGAATCAGCGATCTTACAAATGAATGTTTACAGAGTCATGTTAATAGCACTGAACGTTTGGAGGAAATGTGTATGCCCGTTTCATGTAGCGAAGATAAATTAATAGCAGCAAGACAATCAGCTATGAGAAATTCCACTCATGATACTGACCGTGGTCTTGAAATTTTGCAGTCTTTTATGTCAGTCTTTACTAATCACGATGCTGAAATATGGAATAATATTAATGGGCCATGCCGGGCGCTTAAAGCGTGTAACGCTAAAGAAAATCATGGTATTAGGATGACTGGGCAGCCACTACTGGCTTCAGAACACGGTCTGCTGGAGAGTAGTGGCTTGCGGAGGACTGCCAGTCGAAGGGGAAGTTTAGAACGTCAGGCAGCCGCTGGGAACGATGCTCGCCCCAACTCGGCCGAGTTCGCTATTCCGATAATGGGCGCTCAGATAACAGATGCAGAACACGAGGTCGTGAATGTCGTGGAGTGCGCTCCAGTTGAGTGTGTAGATCGTGCTGAAGAGCAGACTTCCACTGCTGTTCTCGACATCGTTGATTTGTTAGAAGATCTGCCATGCGCAGTTGTTAGTTCCAATGCTGTCGGCTTGGAAGGTTTTTTTCCAGCTGCCTCTGTAAAGATTAATGATACACAGTCCTTGGGAGGAAATAGCTCTTCTCATGCAGACGTTCCCACAGCCGATGGCTTGTGCGGTACGCAAACAAGTTCTTTTTTTAACTGCGGCTCAGTTCTTGCTGAAGACATTGGTTTGGAGCAGAAATTCAATCCAATATTACATGAAAATTTAGAGTTGCAGCGTCATGAAAAAGCCTATAATTATTCGTGTGAGGATCTTGATTCTTCATTAACAGCTGATGAGTTTGGTGTTCCCAAGTTTGGAAGTTTTGAAAACCATGACGATTTGATATCGAAATGTTGCGATTTTCATGAGTTTACTAATGCCCTGGATCAAGAACCTTTTGTTGTGGACTGTCCACCTGGAAGTGGATGTCTGGAATCAAGTTATGTGGTTGCTGATGAAGATAGAAGGACCTTTGTCGATCACTATTGTAAAGATTGCATTCTTCCTGGTGCAGAGCATGACGAGCAGCCGAATAAAGAGATCTCTCTGCCGCACAAAATTGATGAGAAAGGAAGCCATGTTGCTGATGTTTTCGGTAATAATTTGAATAATGCAGGTAAACCTGCCTTTGTGCTTGTTGAGGACGTAACTGCCGCAGAGGAAGCGGTGACAACCTCATGTGAGATTGATACTACTACTACTAATGAGTGCTGCACTCTGCCGGGTTCGTGCGTTGCTAGTAAGATTGAAAACCAGATTTCTAGGAATTTCCATGAACCATCGAACGAGGAAGGTTTTCAGTTCGAAGAGCGTTGTGTAGCAAACTTGGACGAGGGGTGTCTATTTTCAGCTGCTTTACGAGGTTTCAATGAGAATGAGAGTAATTTAAGAGTATTCGCGGGCAAGAATGATCGAGACGCAGTAGCTTTGAGCTTTCAATCAGTTGAAGGGCCGAGTAGTGCAGTGGAATTTATTAACGATAGCGCCGAGCTGCTGTATGATTCCTGTTTGGTCGATATGAAAGAAGTAAAGAACTCTGTGAATATCGTTGGACGTTGTGATATGGAGTGTATAAATTCACGTGGATCGTCTATTAAAGAAAGTTCTATGATGACCGCTGTCTCCAGTTCTGATTATGAAATTGCTGGTATTCATCGAAGCAAGACTGCAAAGGGTGGAACCTGTGAGGGCGATAATGAAGATGGATCTAAACAAATGGAAGATGCTGCCGTTTGTGGATTGCCTGCCTTAGGAACAAAGGCTGCTTGTGGATTAGAGGATCATCTCCGTGATTCATCAACTTTGACCGGAGTAAATATAGTTCGCCGAAACGGCACGAATCAAGCTAATATTATTCTGCTGAATTCAATGGATAGGGCAGTCAGTGAAAACGTTGATGTAAAGTCAAGTTGCAGCGAGTTTTCTTTGGCTGAAATTGTGGACGCGCCCGTGGATTGCAGAAGAGATGTTCTTTATGAAATTTTTACTGGGTCTTACAAAACTACTGATTTTTTTGGATCCTCTGTAGCTCCGAAGACTGATTATTATGGATTGTCAGCAGCTGTTGAGGTAAATCCAGAGCAGGGTGACGCCGATATCCCAATAGTTACTTCTGAGAAATGTCGTAGTGACGTTGCTGTGGCTAAAAAGGCTGGGGCTTCTTACAATTTCGATTGCGATGAAACAGGCAAGGATGCTTTTGGTACTGAAGCTGCATCTAAACCTGATTACACGATTGCCTGTCACAGAGATGATTGTTTGCGTGAAGAGTTTCATGTGTCCGAGCCAACTACAAATGCTTTTGATAATATATTATCAGCAATTTTTCATAAGACCACTGATGGATCTCCAGAACCCGTTTGCAAATCACCTGGTAGGTTTAGTTTAGTGTTAGTTCTAGCAGCGAAGCATTTCGGAAGAGAAGATTGCAACATTTTGAATGACAGTCATAGTCAAAGCGCGAAATCGGTCGATATTATTTGCAGGGATAAAGATCTTGGTATAGACAAGGCTTGTATTGGAGATGTTCTTGGTTGTTTTGAAGAGAACGACTTAAATAATGTAAGAACGTCCAGAGGTATTGAAGCAGGGACTGCCATAGTTGCAGCGATGGAAGAGCCCTCAGAAGCAGTGAAAGGTGTTGACAATGCTGATGAATATTCATTGGTTGCTGATGCCGTCGTTGATGAGAACTTGGATAGGATTACCCCTGCCGATCAATATAAGATGGAAGGTATCCAGTCAATGGGATCTTGCGTTGGTAAGAACAGGGTCGATTATGGATACTCAGCTGTTGTGATTAGTACTGAGACGATGGTTGCCGGTAGTGACGAGATTGCTGCAGGGGAAATTGTTAATGTTGATTGTGGTGTAGATGATGATTTTGAGTTTTTTCGTGGCTCAAACAAGACTACTGACTTTATTGGATCTAATGTTGCGACGAGTGTTGATGAGTATGGATTTTCAGCAGCTGTTATGGTTAATCCGGAGCATACCGACTCCGATATCCAAATAGCTACTTCTGAGAAAAGGAGTAGTGAGGGCACTGTGACTGAAATGCGTGGAGCGTCTTACAACTTCGATTGCGATGAAGCAGGCAAGGACACTTCTAGTGCTAAAGCTGCTGCAATATCTGAATGCAGTATTTTTCGTGCTGGAGATAATGGTCTGCATAAACAGTCGGATGTGTTGGAGCCAACTACATATGTTTACGATTATGGATTGTCAGCAATTGCTATTAAGACTAATGATGGATCTCCAGAACCCGATTGCCATTCACCTGGTAACGTACGTTTTCCTAGCGATAAAGTAGCCGCGCGTATTTCAAGCGAAGATTGCAACATTTTGAATGATGGTCATAGTTCACATACGCAATCAAGTAAAATTATCTGCAATGATACCTTGCCTGATTTTGATAAGGCATCCCTTGGAAATATTGCTGATAGTTGTGAGGAAGACGACATGATTCATTCCCGAACATCTAGTGGCTTTGAAGCAGAGAATAATATGGTTGCAGGGATTAAAGAGCTCTCAGAAGCAAGTGTTGACAATGTTGATGAATATTCATTGGTTGCAGATGCAGTCGTTGATGAAAACTTTAAAAGGCTAACCCATGCCAAGCAATATAAGGTGGAAGGTATCCAGTCCATAGGATCTTGCTTAGGTCAAAACAGGTTTGATTATGGATTGTCAGCAGTTGTGATCAGTACTGAGATGACGGTTGCAAATAGTGGCGAGACTTTTGCAACTGAAATTGTTGCTGCATCTGTTGATTGTGGTGTAGATGTTAATTTTGACTTGCTTCATGACTCTCACAAGACCACTGATTTTATTAGATCTGGTGTAGGGACGAGTGTTGATGAGTATGGATTGTCAGCAGCTGTTATGGTTAATCCGGAGCATACCGACTCCGATATCCAAATAGCTACTTCTGAGAAAAGTAGTAGTGAGGGCACTGTGACTGAAATGCGTGGAGCGTCTTACAACTTTGATTGCGATGAAGCAGGCAAGGACGCTTCTAGAACTAAAACTGCTGGTTGTTGTGAGGAGGACGATTTGATACATTTCAGAAGATCTAGTGGCTTTGAATCAGAGAATACCATAGTTGCAGCGATTGAAGAACTCTCAGAAGCCGTGAAAGGTGTTGACAATATTGATAAATATTCATTGGTTGATGCTGCAGTCGTGGATGAGAACTGGGAAAAGCTGACCCAAGCCGAGCTATATGAGGTGGAAGGCATCCGTGCAATAGGATCTTGCGTTGGTGAGAACAGGAGTGACTTTGGATTGTCAGCTGTTGTGATTAGTACTGCGAAGACGGTTGCAGGAAGTGAAGAGATTGCTGCAGCTGAAATTGTTGATGCACCTGTTAATTGTAGTGTAGATGATGATTTTGAGGTGTTTCATGGCTCTCACAAGACTACTGATTTTATTAGATCTCGGGTGGCGACGACTGTTGTAGAGTATGGATTGTCAGCAATTGTTATTAAGACTAATTATGGATCTCCAGAACCCGTTTGCCTTTCACCTGGTAGCGTCATTTCACCTAGCGATCAAGTAGCGGCGCATATCGCAAGCGAAGATTGCAACATTTTGCATGATACTCATGGTCCACGTACGACTTCAAGTGAAATTATTTGCAATAAAGCCGCGCTTGGTTTTGATAAGGCATCCCTTGGAAATTTTGCTAGTTATTGTAAGAAGGACGACTTGATTTATTCACGAGCATGTAGTGGTTTAGAAGCAGAGAATACCATGGTTTCGGCGATTGAAGAACTCTCAGAAGCAGCGCAAGGTGTTGACAATATTGATGAATTTTTATTGGTTGCAGATGCAGTCGTAGATGAGAACTTGAAAAGACCGACCCATACCAAGCAAAATGAAGTGGAAGGCATCCAGACAATAGGATCTTGTGTTGGTGAGGTCAGGAATGTCTTTGGATTGTCAGCTGTTGTGATTAGTACTGAGAAGACTATTGCAGGTAGTGAAGATATTACTGCAGCTGAAATTGTTGATGCACCTGTTGGATGTGGTGTAGATGTTACGTTTGACTTGTTTCATGGATCCCACGAGATTACTGATTTTATTGGATCTAATGTAGTGACGAGTGATGATGAGTATGGATTTTCAGCAGCTGTTATGGTAAACTCAGAGCATGGCGACGCCGATATCCCTTTAGTTACAACCGAGAAAAGCGGTAGCGATGTTGCCGTGGCCGAAATAGCTGCAGCATCTTACAATTTCAATTGCTATGACGCCGGCAAGGCTGCTTCTAGTACTGAAACTGCTACTATTTCCGAATACGTTATCTTTCGTGCTAAAGATGATTGTTTGGATAAAGAGTTTGATGTGTTGGAGCCAAATACATATGTTTATGATTATGGATTGTCCGCAATTGTTGTTAAGACTACTGATGGTTCTCCAGAGCCCGCTTGCCATTCATTTGGTAGCGTAAGTTTACCTTACGATAAAGTAGCGGCGCGTATTGGAAGCGAACATTCAAACACTTTGAATGATACTCATAGTCCACGTACGAATTCAAGCGAAATTATTTACAATGATAACGCTTTTGGTTTTGATAAGGCACCCCTTGGAAATGTTGCTGGTTGCTGTAAGGAGGACGACTTGATTCATATAAGAAAATCTAGTTGTTTTGAGGCAGAGAATACCATAGTTGCAGTGATTGAAGAGCTCTCAGAAGCAGCGAAAGGTGTTGACAATATCGATAAATATTCATTGGTTGCAGATGCAGTTGTGGATGAGAACTTTGCAAGGATTACCCATAGCAAGCAATTTTCGCAGGAAGGATTCCAGGCCACGTCATCTGGTTTTCCTCAGAGTTGCAGCGAGTTTGGACTTTCAGCTTTTGTAGTCAGGACTGAGACTAAAGATCATGAAACTGAAACTGATCAAGCGTTAGTGGATGCTGTTTATGGGCTGTCTGCGTCACGTTTTAATGCTTGTTGTGGAGAAGGGGAATGCCGAAATGTTATTGGTACGAATCAAGCTGACATGATTTTTCCAAATGCAAGGGACTGGACAGTCAATTCTAAAGTTGACGTAAAGTCAAGTTATGACGAGATTGGTGTAGCTGAAATTGTTTATGCACCGTTTGATTGCAGTGGCGATGTTCTTGACTGTATGTCTGATTGCTCTTATGAAACTGCTGAATTTCTTGGATCTTGTGTAACTCAGAATGCGAAAGAGTTCGATTTGTCTGCCATTGGTGCCGGCACAGAAAAGGCTGAGGCTGAAAAGCGAATATGTATTCCGGATGAAGTTAGTGCAGTTACTGTATATGAAACTGTTGGTGTGCCTGACGATTTAACAGAGAATGTTGTCGTTGAAATCAGTACAGTGAATGCTGATGTTCATGAATCTGGCGGAGCTCCGAATGCTGAAGAGTTCAGCTTGTCTGCTGTTATATTCAGGACAGGAGAGCCACGTTTTGCTTTCCGAACCGTTACTTCTGAAGACGGCAGTGTTGAGACGGAAGTTCGTCGTGTGCCTGAAGGATGTAGCATGGCAGCTGCTGTGGAAATCTACGATGGCCTTCACGAAAATGTTTACTTTAAAGCGCCTTTCGTTGAAGGTTCTGAATACGGAGTTTCGTCTTTGCATATTTGTGCTTCTCGTGCATGGCAGGGTTCTCTTTGCGATTCATCCGATGCAATCAGGTCACATGTGGACGAAGTGCAGATGCCCATTCTCGCGGACGACAATCCCGTTAAGGTGAAGGAATTGAGCAGTATTGATCCAAATGTTGAGCTGGTGAGTGCAGCCGAAGCTTCTGTTAGATTCGATGGAATAGCTGATGAGCAGGCTGTAATAGACGATGGTGCTATGGCTTCATGGGCCATTGAGACAAATGCGTCTGAGGATCTTCTATTGACGCAATGCCAGCAGGACGTGGAAAACATCAGTGCTAACATCTACAAGCAGCACTCTATGATAGCCGGTCGAAGTGATGAAAGGAAATCCATGTCTTCGGGTGAATCGTTTAATATGGAGCCTGCTTGTTCTGATGGTGGAAGGCTTGGTCAGTTTCCAGGTGATTGTCAAATACAAATGGTCGCCTTAAGTAGAAGTGATGCCATCTTCAAGATTTTGAATACATCCAGCACTGAATTTAGTCTTCATGGAATCGCTGAAGATCAAGATGTTATTAATGGTAAGCCCGGCTCTTTATGTGAAATTAAGAATAAGAGTCTAAGAAGGAGGCAAGAACCATACTGTGTAGACGACCACGCTGCTTGTAACGCGGAGCTGACGGTTAGAGGTATAGTATGTGAGAAAATTGAGGAACTTGAGACAATAGATTTATGCGAGCCTTGTGATTCTAACAGCGCCATGACGCAGGGATCATTGATCGTAGAAAACTGTGAGGAGATCATATTGGAAATCTCCATGTGTGAAAGCGAGCTTGAGAACAAGCTAAGTTTCTTCAGTGGTAAGGAGGATAGCGATGATGTTTCAAGCGGTGATCTTGTTGCGTTGCAAGGTCGTTCGTTGTGTGGCCTTGCAACGGAAGTAATCGACAAGTCAGTGCCTGAAAAACAAGACTGTTTTTTGACTGAAGTTACACCTGTCGTTGGCACAATGCCTCCAGAAGATGAAAACATTGGGTCTGGCAGAACGTCTGTTGCTCTAGAAAAGATCTGCATGCTTAATCAACTGGAGATAAATGTTGGCGCAGAATTTGAACAACATGCACCGATGATCGAGTCAGAAAGAAATAGTTCCATCGTTGCAAAGTCAAGTGTTCTTGATTTTTGTCATCAGAACATGACGAAGAGGAAGTTCCTAAACGACTTGACGATGATTGATAGTGAGGGTTTAGACAGCTTTCTCGACGCGAGTGCAAGTTCTGTAGCTTCGACAGTGTTTCGACAGACAGACAGACATTCAGCTTTTGTTAATCCGGAGACCGAAATTCCGAAGTCCGAGCAGTTGAAGGTATGTTAAAGGTTACATTGGGTATGTCATGTATATGTTTTTATAAGTTTGCTTTTGGCTATGTCATATGCTTAAGATTAGATGTTTCACTTAGAATCTATGAAAGTTCAAATCCTTTCGTTTTAGATTCGGAATATCACGATTCCAATGGACTCTTCTGAAACATTTCTCGCAAGGGACTCGCTATTGCTATGGTGCCAGTTGAAAACAGCTGGGTAAGTAGGTCCATTAATACGCTCTTACCACGTCTTAATACGTCTTGTACGTCTTAATATGCGTCTATAATATGTCTTAATACGTTCTCGAAGATGACGAGTCTCCTGTTGAAAAAAATGCGTGTTGTTGTGACAATCATGTGAAATGCCAAACGTCCGTTATATATGGCGAAAGTAAGATTCTTCGTAATGATTCAGCGGCTATCATGCATGGCCAGCATTTTCTCTCCTGCTTTCAAGTTAGCGTAATGTGCTTTTATGCGATTATTTTTAGATACCATGGCGTTGCTGTGACAGACTTTACTACAAGCTGGCGAGACGGGCTGGCCTTCTGTGCTATCATACACAAACACAGGTCTTCTTTTTTCCATGTGACTTTCCTATCCATAGTCTCTGTGCGTTTTAGATTATTTATAACTCACCCTGGCTGATGTTATCTTAGTCTGCGTGCTACATGTATATTGATGGCGTTCATAGAATGTTATTTTGCTAGGTAATCGTAGTAGTTCTTTGTACCTGCGCCATACGAATTTCTCTGATTCATTCCGGTTCATGAAAGCCACTGAGACACGCATTGAGAAGGCAGTCTTCTTATACCGTGTTAAGCATCTGATTCTCTCTTAGTCAAGTTGTCCATCACAAAGCGCGTATTTGGAAACGATTAAATAGCATTTTTGCAATATGTGTCGTTTCGGTGACAGACATTCCTGACGACCATTCGAAACTTGGTTGGTGACGTATTGTAGCGATCGCAGGAGTTGGAGCGTGCGAGCAGCTAGTCCCCTCCTGACATGCAACTAATTTTACTATTACCGGTTATCACTGCCTGTCTCAAAATTTGTCAGGACTTAAAACTAAATGTGCATTTATCCTGTAGCGTGCGGGTATACGGCTTTGAAAGCTGACATTTCTGGGTGTTCGTTGGTTGCAGCTCTTCAATACTATCAGTTTGGACAAGAATAGCCAGCTAACTTACCCTGTGTTTGTAGGCTTGCCGTTCCGGTCGTACGATTTGACATTTGCTTTTGCATCCGGCAGAAATTTCCTTCTTTCTGATGAATACGCAACTTTTGCTTGTTTTAAAGAGCACTAGTAGTATGAACTGTTTTTAAAAATGTGCATTCTAAGTGTATATTCTAAGTTATGCATGCATGTGCCTTGTTTTGCTCTAGGCCTGACTTGATTGTTTTTGACAAGCTCGTGAAGGAAGATCCTGTCGCGAACCTGAATCTCGCTATGGGCGTGGGCAAAACAAAGCTTGGTGTCGCTCCTCTTATTAATGCTCTGGGTAGGAATTTTGTAGATGATTTGAACGATGCGTTTTCTCGATCTTTTTAATGACTTCGATGCATGCTGTTTACTGTATGTTCGATATTGATTTAGTGGTTATCTAAAGGTGATGTTAAGACATGCTGGCTGAGAAAAGTTTGCTGTTATGTTCGTGTGGTTCTGGTTTCTCCGTAAAGCCAGGATATTCTGTCCAGCTGTCACTGGATGCTTAATTAAACGGATTCTTAGGTAGAGGCTAGGATGGGGAAAGCAGTAATGAATTCAGCAGACTTAATATTTGGTTTTGGTTTAGTTTAATGTCCTTTGTCGATGGTGAGAATAATCATCGACGGACTTGAATAATTTGCGTGATGCAAGGGCGATGCCTTGCCAAGTTTGGACTTAAGGCTTACAGAAGAAAGAAGTCGAAATTGCGTTTAAATAGCTGTGCAGAGTTGTGAAAATAGGCCTTAATCGGTTTACAAGGTATTTGTGTGCCACATGACGTGTCAGCCGCAATGTTGGGCCTGCAGAGCAGTTGCATATCCTAATTTAGGTGACCTATGCAAGAATGAATCTTTAATATAAGTGCCGTTTTTTAGCTGTCGTTAAATAGTTTTTCTTGCCTATACTTTTGTCTTCCCTTCGTTGTCTTGAAGGAAAAAATACTATATCTCCACAATACAGATTTAGGCTTCGGCTCTCCTCCAATATTGCAAAGGTTGTATTTTGTATTCGAGCATGTATGGCAACTGGCGACTGCTTGATTACCTTGTTGGGATTATGATTTTGATGGTTGTTACCAGCAGCTTGCAATTAAACTGTTTTTGCACCGCCAAGGGCTCCATTGTGAGACTTGCATTGTAGTAAATACCAAGTAACAGGTAATAATCTTGAATCTCTTGCACTTGCACTCTTAAGATCACATGGTTTCTCCACTTTGCTTGTCCTTACTTGAGCTCAACCGTGCTAAGTTTGACTCTGGTGCCATCGGTGTGGTCTTCCCCTACACCTTTGTTCTCCATTTTGGACCAATGCGCAAAACCAGTTGACTTGCATAACTCTATGCCCGTTACTGATAGATGATTGCATGGACTTTCCCGATGAGCAGTCTATCATGAAGTATGTTGCTTCGTACTACCAGTACTTCTCCAAAACGACGCAAGTTGAAGTTGCAAGCAGCAGAATTCGAAAGGTTAGGATAGGTTTTTTGCTGTGGACTTTTGTGGCGTCTTCTAACTACTGAAATTGTTCTGTATGATTACGGTATACGGCGTACAATTTATTGCCTTCTACAAATCGGGGCTCTTGAGGATTGTTTTTCTAACTTGAGTCTTGTAAAGTATTTGCCACTGCGCAATTTGACGACTTCGTTTATAAGTGTTAAATTCGTCTCAATGCATGTATCAAACGAGAGAGCTTTAGCCAAGTGGTCAACACGGTTCTCCAAGCTGCCCTTGCGTGATTACTGCTGAAATCTTTATGAATGGTGTTTCTTGCTGATATTCCTGAACGGTTTTTAGTGGGTTAGTCCTGGCGCTGAGCAATGAATAGAGTGACCATCGCTAAGCTTGGTGTTACAAGTTTAATATAGGAAATAGTAAGATGAATATTAAAATAATAATACACGTCAATAATAATTTTACTTACATTTGTAATAGTAATAGTAAGGAAGCAAAGTCACGTAGGATAAATAATTACAACGGCTTTTTAATTTCAGATATTTTTCACGAGTTTTTGCCAAGGATTTTTTGGATCTAACTTACAGTCAAGGAAGTAACTTACCGTCAGCTAATCTTCGTTCGCAGATCATTAAGCAAGCTATGGAGAGCGACCTACTGATAAAACAGTACGAAACGAGGAGTAGCGCATTGATGAACTGGATACAGCAGACCATTCTAAAATTGAGAAGTCGGAAGTTTGGGAGTTCTCTTGTTTCGCTGCAGCAAGAAATGGTGGAGTTGAATTTGTTCCGGACGCAGGAGAAACCGCCTAAGTGAGTGTGGCCGACGTGAACGATGCCATATATTATGCGTGTCGTTCGTTTAGTTTGGGGCCGGCTCGCTCTAGGCTTTTTATTAATTCCGAGTGACCTGTGTTGCTGCAGTTCAAATGTAGCAAGAATAATATCTATCTGAAAGGTTTTCTTACTTAATGCAGAATGTGTGCAGAGGCTAGGTACTGGTGCTGCTGGAGCAGTTGTTGTAGTTTGAGTTACCTGCATGATGATCTTATTCGATGCTTTGTCTCTTGCATTAAAAGTTGTGTAGGTTTGTGAGGCCTTGGCATCTGTAGTATCATTTCACTCACAGCAACGTGTTAGGAATTTGTCTTTCTTTTTTTTTTTTTTTTTGCCCTTTGCCTGTCTTTGCTTTCTGAATCAAATAAGTTGATTTCGGACTTAAAGTTTACTTATCTGCTACGCGTAGGTTCGCTGAGAAAGGTGACCTTGAGGTTCAGATATTTGAAATCAATTCACGGTTGCGGCTGGACCACCAAAAAGCGTACACTCAATCGGCTAAGAGGATGCTGGATGAACTTGGTTCATCATGGGAGCAGATGGAGCAAGAGGAAGGCAGTCGCCAGGTTGCCCTGCGGGCACATTTGGTTCAGCAGTATCGACTGCAGCAGTTAGCGGCAAAATTCGAGAGGAAGGCTAGACTGCGAGAAACATGGTTACTGAAGAATATCAGACTATTAAGTGTGGATAATTTTGGGAGTGACTTGATTGCTGTTGAGGTGTCCATCAAGATGCATGAAGCCAATGAGGCAGATATTAAGGCATGTACATGTATCATCAACTATTTCTGCACAGCATGTTTTCGGCGTGTTTTGTGTTTGTGTGTGTGTGTGTGTGTGTGTGTGTGTCTGTGTCTGTGTGTGTCTGTGTGTGTGTCTGTGCGTCTGTGTGTGTGTATGTGTGTGTGTGTTTGTGTCTGTGTACATGTAAATGTACGTAGTTGTATCTGTGCCAATGAATTGTGGATATTGCCTGTGTATTTGTTTATGTAAATGTGTTTTATCCATATCGGGTGGGTAGCTTGTTCTCTCGTCATTGCTACTGTGATTCAAGGTTATCCTTTGATGGAAATTTAAAACTCCTTAAGAATCGGCCGATGAACGTTCTGTGCTTTCTGTATGTATCTGTGGTACCGTGATATGGTAATTCTTTTGGGTATAATTGCTAACTTCGATGTTACGTTTCCCTATGTTCAGGCATATGGAAAGCACATTCTGGGTGTTCAGAATCTTGCCTATGAGCTCCAGGCACAGAATTTCTGCTTCATCGAGACAGTTACGTGCGCTACCGAAAAAATATTAGCTTTGTGGTCGCAACTTCTGGAAAGCTTAGAACAGCGTTCCCATCGTCTTGCTAGGTGTTTCCATGTATGCAAGATGCTCGAGGGAATGGCGCCCATTGCATACTGGATGGATGATGTGAAGGCAAGGGAAGTCCATGTGATTTTTAAAATTGTACTAGTTTTTATGTTTCGTACAAGTGCTATATATTATTAACAGTGTCAATACGTAGTCAGTAATATTTGACAATAACTTTCGCTTGTTCTAGCACATCTTATCATCTGAGGACTTCGGGGCACACTTTTTGGAATTGGAAGACCTTCTTCTGCATCACGAGTTGGTTGAGGCAGATATTGCAGATCAAGCTGCGCGATTGAAGCACGCAACCGCTTCCCTTAATAACTTCTTGGAATCGGATCAGTCAAGAAATGGTTTGTTTGCAGGTCTTTCTCTATGTGCCTTCACGTCATATGCTGCCGACATCTTTGTATTGCCTCGCTTGGGCTTTTAAGTATGGTTCGACAGCATTTATTTTAAAGAGTCGCTCTTTTTAAAGGTTCCCAACCAGATGAAGATGCTTTTGAATGTAAACGGAAGGAATTCGAGTCTAAGTGCGAATGCTTGTCTGCCCTGGCGACATCACGAAGGAAGCGTCTGGAAGACTCTCTGGAGTTGCGTACGTTCTGTCGAGATCTGCAGGATGCGTACATCTGGCTAACAGAAAAAGAAATGCTTCTTGCGTCGAACGAGTATGGAAGAGACGTGGTCTCGTGTAGACTACTTCTAAAGAATGATTTGGTAAGTGATGAATTGTTCTGATGATGCAAAGTGGTTTTGATTTCTATGTTGATTGTGAAATTCCCATTAACTTGATTCCGTCATTACGTTGCGAACAACGCCTGAGGTTTATATCATGGTTGGAGTTCGAGAATTCATTGCCATTTGTTGATATTGGAGTAGTTAAGTAGTTAAGGGCGACAATTTAATTTGTAGTTAATTACATGTTAAGCATGAATAAGCTGCTGATGATTGTGGGAAGTGCCGTTAATTAAAAATCTGTTATTATGTACTAGATGATGGAGCAAGAGCTGGCGGGTTGCAGGATACGCATTGATACTTTATTGCTGAGAGGTGGCGAGCTTTGCAAATGTATGTCTTCAGCATCGCAGAAGGTCACTACCGATACGGAAGAACTTACAAAAAGGTGGGACACAGTAGTCTCCTTGTCAACATTTCAAAGAAACACGTTGGAAGAGCATCTCAATCTTCATCAGGTTTGAACTTTTTTTCTCAAGTAGCGAAAGATCTTCTCATTTGCTCGTGCAGTTTGAGGTGCCCATGAGCCCAGGTGCAACTAAATAAATAATTTTGTGACTTGCTTTATCCAAGCATTTGCGTTTAGCACTTGCCAACATCTAAACGCTTGCCGTAATGTCATTGTGCACCTGCGTAATAACCGAAGCGTTTGTGTGATCGCGGTTTTTCGGCCAAGTTCTAGGGCTCGGCATTCAATTTCTTTTACGATCGAAGCCTCATGCAAGTTTATGGGTTTGTCATCATTTAGGAAAATAGATGATTTTTGCTCGTTTGTATGTGTAAAGGTTAGCAAGCCGCAATACAATTTAATGCTTCTTATTTAATGAGAATAATTGTTGCCAGGGTCTAAGAACGCTTTGTCTTTAATGATTATGTTACTAAATTTAGTTGTCTCTGGCGGAAGTGGAGAGCATGATGAACAAGCTATGGGTGTTGGAGCGTCTCTGTTCCAAGCAGGAAGGGCGCTTCATCGCTCTCGCGCGACCTACCACATTCGAGTTGCGACACGCCCGCCAGCGATACCTGGAGGCGGCCACACGGGACAGACGTGAACAGGGACACCAGAAAGGCCATGAAGATAAGATGCCTAATCGCGGGTTAGAGCATCGGCAAACGATCGAGAAGATTGATGACAGGGTCGCGCGAAGTGTGGCTTGCAGACCCTAATCTGTGCAGCTTGGTGGCGAAACGTTGCCTAGGTTAAAAGGACAGATACGTTCACACGATTTTGGCGGTCCTTGATACTACTTGTTTTTGTTCTTGTAGCTGGTTATTAGGCGTAGAAGAGTCTTGTTTGAGAAGTCCAGCCTAAGCAGCTGCTTTTGAAAGGTCTTGCTAGCAGATCCGCAGCTCTGCTGTTACCTGGCCCATATATACGCGAATACATAGGGTACGTTAGTCGCACATTTCTCATGAGTAGCCCTTCCTTTCATACTTACATGGGGAGTACCGGCGATTTCTATGGCGTGCAAGTCTTTTGCTCTCGCATTGCTATGTAAAGTCAGTTGTTCCTGAGTTGTGTTTTGTTGATTGGGACGTTTCTCCGAAACTCATAACTGCCGCGGGTGTCAGCGTGCACTCTACGTTTTTTTTGTTGGTGTGTTTGTCAAGCTCGACGATGTGAAAGTGCAAGATCTTAAGTCGCACTTGCCATAGTTCAAGGTGCATGAAATCGGTTGCCATCACGGCTACGGGTTTTGATGTCATTACTTTCAAGCTGCTTGATGTTCCACGTCAGAACACCGAGGGAGAAAAATGAGTGCCGTCGCTTCAAAGGAGGACCATATTTTTCCCACCCTTCTCAAATATTCCTTCGCTGCTCTATGTTTATTCGAAATGTCCAGTTTATGCTATTCTTGGTACTTATTTCATTTCATTTCTCGAATGCTGTCATCGCCATGTTGTTGAACCACTCAACTGCAGGGCCGTCGGCTTGATGGAGGGCTTCGAGCCCACCCTCCATCCCGTCCAACCTTCTCGGCTGACATTCACTGGCGATGAGCGTCATGGTCCACACTGGCATAGGTCCGATTGTGCCATGCCCCAACGGTGCAGGCTGGCTCGACAGGTGCATTGATCTGTCCGAACACGGTTAAGGTGTGACCAGGGTTGTCGTGGAAGGTCGAACCCAGGCTGGCGGATTATTGGATATGACACTAGCTAGTTGTTGACCAAAGTAGCCGCCACCCAATCACCTTTGCAGAGCAGGTTGATGATGTCCCTGGTGTCGCAAGACCATAGGGTGCCGTGATGAAAGCCTGGTCGGTGGAAGGTTTGCAATATCATTGTGTGCAGACCAGTGCGTGTCGCTCGTCTGTGTGTTCCTCTGAATTTTAGACAGCATTCCTGCTGCTAGAGATGCTGATTCTCGGATGGATGATGTTGGTACTTATACATAGCCGTCGATAATACTGTATAATACAACTATTTGTAGTGGCTCGATTGTGTTTATAAATTTTCCACGTTTTCTGCTGTATCTATGCCTTTATGCATAGATGTAGGTATGTATGCATGCATGTATGTATGTACGTATGTAGGTATGTATGTATGTATGTATGTATGTATGTATGTATGTATGTATGTATGTATGTATGTATGTATGTATG
>QQSS02001351.1:0-20173 GCA_003687565.2 Craspedacusta sowerbii | reverse complement strand
TATATATATATATATATATATATATATATATATATAAGCTTATATTTTCAGTGCAGCGTATTAAGCGTGTCAGCAAAATATATATAAGCACAAAGAGAGACACGCCTGTAAAATCTTATCCGCCTATTGATATCATCGCTGCCGGAAAAAGTATACGAGAAACAGAGCAGGTCACAAAAAACCGGATGGATTATTTTCTTAACACGCTGACACTAGTTAAAAGTGAATGGTTTACTTTGCTTCCCTCTGATTGCTGTAAATAGTCCTCACGCAGCTGTACTGGTGCACAACTACATTCACCTTTCATAGAAGTACAGAAGTTATAGTAACTTTTGTGAGAAGTGACGATGCAGACAATTATGTTTGATGCAGCTCTAATGTTGCCGTTAAACTGTCACTGAAAGTCAAATAGTCATCAAAAGGGAGGTCACAGTGTCACGTAACACTGACTTTTTTTAATTGTTCCACAATAAAAGGTGAAATATCTTGTTTATTAAGCAATGCCTAACTACGTTAGCTCAATTATTTTCTCAATATTTCTCTGGATCAGGTAATGAAAGGTACGGTTTCCCTCGAAGAAGCAGTACTAATGCTAGGCATGTGAGATACTGATTCTACAGTCACAGCATATGTGGTACCATAAGAATCTGTCCTCGCTTTGGAAATAATGTCAAGTGTTTCTTCTCTGCTTTGCTTACTTTTCAACCTTGGTAACATGCTGCGTTATATCAGTGCCCTTGGTAGCATGTTCCATAAAAACCAATAGCCTTGGTATTTCCTCAACGGTTTTTGTTTGAAATTTTTTTGGATTGAAATTTTGCCTCAGGTTGTTTTTGGTTTGAAGAAGGCATCTTATGCAGACGAGACATGAACAGTGGCATTTCGTTCTTCTCTCACACTCCACTTAGGTTTCTACAATGAAACGATACCGAGTGAGGTAGTCAATACCTTTAATGACTATGAAGCAGTATACCTACCTCTTTCGTCGGTCATCATACTGGGTGTTGTCGGATTTAATGCTGCTGCCATTTTGCTTGCTGCCATCTTTGCCCTGCTGAACAGAACAAGAAGGTCGCTCCTGTCTGAGTACTGGTTTAGTGATGAGAAAAAGAAGAATGCAGAAACAAATAATGCTGCCGTTTGAAGTCAAAGCGTGGCTTGTGTTATTTAGTGCCGGTAGTTTCTTATTATTCGTGTCACTAGCAAATTAGATTCATGCTGCCAAGTACTTACAATTACTGACTTTAATATACTTCTTGGAATTAGTATGAGTATTAAATTAACGCGAGGATGAAATTCTTTGTGCCTCGCTCGCCACGCATTCCACAGGGATATCATTTGGGCGTAGTTATGTCAGCAAAGTTTGCTAGATGGCCCGATTTTTCACTAGCTTGAATATGGTGACGGTATTCTTGTAACTTAGGCCCCACCCTTCGCAAGTGCATGATTTAGCCCGTACACCAGCGTCGCTACGGGAAACGATTTATAGCAAATATTGAAGCGTTGCATGTTTGCATATTTATCTTAAAGATTTAAGGGTTTTTCTGCAAGAAAGTTGTTTTGCTGAGTGAATGGATCGGATGGGTTCTTTTTTAAATTTATTTATTGAAGCAATAGTAATTTAGTTCACCGCTGTATGCACTATAAGGAATATTATTAGAAACACATAACTGCCTTAGTTTGGTTGACTTTTTAAACTTTTAATTCGTAGCTTGCTTGCGAGAGTACCTTCAAATTCTGCTTGTAATGCGTCTGTCTTATTTAACATGACATGCCACTAAAGCGTGAGTAGGTTGTGGCTCTGTTGGTTTTGTTCATCCCAGTTGCAGAACCAAAAACTCCGACCCAAATTCTTGGCCGTATTACAATTGCACCGACTTGTGTGGACATCCGATTCCCAGATGAAAGTGATTTTTATAGCCACGACTAACACGCGCCTTACTTGAGTGGGAAGTCTTCCCTGCAATCTTTGGATTTCAATATCCAGAAAATTTTCCGTGGACAGAAAAGAACAATGGAGAAAGACATTTGGTCCTTCGAAAATTTTAAGATGACCTTTATCACGCTAAGAAAAATTTTTTTTAGCCTTATTTTTTTGCGAGAATAAACATTAGTGGGTGCTATAGATGTGTCTTATCAGGAAAAGAAATAAATCAGGTACAAGCCGTTAACGTTGGCATCTATTTAACTTCATCTCCGAGACAACAGCTTTTTTTATAGGTTAGAAAAACTTGTTCTCTCGGAGATGAAGTTTAATAGTTGCTATCGTTAACGGCTTGTACCTGATTTATTTCTTGAGATAACATTTTTGCGAGTGCGTGACAAGGGCAATTGAAGTTTACCTTATACCCCTCCTATTGATGCATCGTGTTAGGAAAAAAATAAATCAGGTACAACCCGTTAACAATAAGATCTGCTTAATAGCTTCGTCTCCAATACACCAGTTGCCCGAGGTACAGCGCGTTCTATGCTTGCCCCGTTCTTGCGGGATGGTTTTAACCACCCTAGAATAACACACGCAAACCATCTGCTCGATCTGAAATGCTGATTGGGAAAATTTTCTGGATATGGAGCTGCCCATAAGGTGGAGTTCCATAGCCGGAAAATTTTCCGCGGACAGAACGGATCAAAATATGCCGCAAATTGGTCCACAGAAATTTTCTGATGACCAGTTTCCACTCTTGGAAAATTTTCCGCGGACAGTAATTGTTGGCTATTCCATCTGAGGCACTGATTGGTTCCTTTTAAAAGGTTTCCATCAGAAATGCGCCAAGCGCTTCTAACACTAACAGATTCGTGAAAGCGAGACTTCGTGTCATTCTAGGAACGTATCACCTTGACGTGATGTTTTGAAATTCAGTACTTGCGCCTGCTCTCCTGCTCTTATGCGATGTTTTTTTTTAATTCAATGGTTAATTTTCTGTATCTGCCTGCGCACACACACTTCTTCAAATGCTGTTGTCGTGTGTAACATCTGATGACAATTCTACCCTCTCTATTTCACTCACACGCACAAACTTGCGCAGCCTATCTTAGGAAATAGTCACCTAGACTTCCTTACCACGCGACCTTAGATGCACCTAAGCGTCCAAGAACTAGGATCATTCAGTGCTAGGACTTACTTAAAACTTCACTGAGGGTAGCGCGCCCTACTTCGACACGGAAAGACAACTGGTTCAACCAAATAAACTTATCTTTAAATATCCTTTACTCTTTCGTCTCCGCCTCTTCTTCGCCTCCGAAACCAGCACCAGTCTTTGCTTGTTTCGCGTTCAGTTGTGTCTTGTTTTCTAGTGTCTTGATTCGTTGCTTTTGAACATACTCATGAATAACCGCTTCATTATTACAAATTTACGCTAGCATGCAACCACTTGCCCAACTCAAACAAAATAGCCTTTGTTCGGTACTACAAAATTACACAGTACGAACTGGTCTTGACCCAACTGCACCATTATTTGTCAACACAGTTTGCGCAAATTAATTGGTTCTTTACTCAACTAAGACATTGTTTATCATGAATTGCGCAATCTTTGGGTGCTTGAGCAAGGCCTTGTCTATTCATAACTATATACAGAAGGCTTTGTCCATTCACTACACTGTTTGCGCAATCACAGACAGCGATTTCGTACATCGTGAAAGATAAACCGATGCAAAAGCTACCGGAAGCATGTGCTTCAAAATATGAGTAAGAAATTGGATGTTCGGCACGTAGTCGTTGCTGTGATGTTATTTTTAGCCTTTACATCTTTGTGGGAGTTAAGGCAAGTGCGTGACAAGGGCAATTGAAGATTATCTTACACACGTTCTATTTATGTGTCTTGCTGGGGAAAAAATAGATCAGTTACAATCCGTTAAAAGTAAGATCTATTTAACTTAATTTCTGATACAACAGTTGTCCTAGGTGCCATGGCTTCTACACGTTCCCATGCTTGCTGACTTCAAACACGCTAAAATAACATGCGCTAAACATCTAGTCGATCTGAATGGCTGATTGGCTCTTTTTCGAATTTGCCCCCAGAAATCCGTTCAAAGTTGGATTCAGTTCAACTTCTGTCTGGACATAGAAGAACGGAAAAGATTCCGTTGCTGATAAGGGTTTAAGTGGCAATCAACCACTGTCATCTATTCCGTTTCGTCCGCGGAAAATTTTCCAGATAGGGAAATCCACTTTAACCTGGAAATCCACCTTAATAGCCGCGATTCACTAAAAGAAAACAAATAATAATAATAATAATAATGATAATAGAATAACATGAAGCTGCACATCTTCAAATCTTCTAGTGTTCCCGCGCATCTTCAAAGCTTAGTAGTGCACGCGCGTCGAATTTTGTCGAATTAGAACAGAGGCTTTCCTATCGGGAGCGTCATTCTGCGCGCGGCGAGATCACGCGGCGAAAAACGCGGCGCGCCTGGCCGCGTTCGATTAAAACAGGTTCGTTTTTTTTTTTTTACCGCGCTGCGCGAACAATTATGTTGGCAGCAAATGGCGATCTAAAATTTAGAACACGTGAACTTGTGACGCATTTGCAGTGGAAGTTTCTGGCACATGGAAGAATTAAAAAACTGGACAAAATAAACTGGACTCTCGGGTAAACTGTATAAACTCGGCTACACTCCTTAGCTACAACTCGTAAAGCTCAAATTAGCGTCGCAGTATTCACCAATGCCAAATGGTGTCTTCCTTTAAAAAGTAGCTTTCCTTGTTCTTTGCTTCTATGCGTAACGCTAATAACTTTCCAGTAGTAACTTAATTTCGCTCCATTTAGAGGGGAAATTTCCCGGCGTTACGCATAATTATGGCTATGTTACCCTAACCCAAAGACTATTTTTAAGTTTTCTATTCGAGAATCTCTGTTTTCTACTAGAATCAAGGCAAACAGACGCGGTTTGTCATCTTCCGCCGCTCGCGAGCTTGTGCTTGACACTAATGGGACACGCGTTTTATTTTTCGCGTCGAACGCGCGCGGTGTGAACCCACCTTTAGACTTTACGTCAACCCTCTCCCCTAGTTAGACAAGCGACTACGCGTGTAAGTATGAGCTTGGCAGAACCGCGCCGTTCTTTCTACTATGAGCAGCTGACATGCTACCATGCTACAATTATCAGGCATGCTACCAGTTTCTAAAACTGGTCGTGTATGGGTATATTAGCCTTCGTGGATGTAATAGCATTAATTTTCCGTCATTTTTCGCCGTATGTAACAATCAAACAAGACGTTATTCGTATCAGAAGATACATTCACAATAATACCAAGCTGCTTTCCAGATCATAGTTAACATGGCATGGATCTCCAAGAGAGCCATTGACTCTTTTATGGAGCACTTCAAGACAGTAGCTATACGTCCATCCACCCCAACGGGTAAATCCTGCGCCCTCTGAAGCACGAAGGTATAAAAGTATTAACAAAGATATGCATACAATTTATTGAGAAATAAACTGCTGCTGTTGCTGCTGCTGCTGTTGCTGTTGTAGTATTAGTGGTTGTTTTTGTTGTTGTTAGCGTTGTTGTTATTGTTGTTGTTGTGGTTGTTGCTGTTGCTGCTGCTGTTTTACTGTCGTTGTCGTTGTTGCTGTTGTTGTTGTCGCTGCTATACATAGCGCTTTTACGAAAAATATCACTTTCAATTTATTCCAATTATTCCGTGCCTACTCCCAGGTTTTACAGCAAATTGCGCCCTTAAAAATAGCAAAGCTTAACTTTTTAGTGCTTTTCTGTTTAGGGAGAAAGGCGTAAATCATTAGCTAAGATCTTTTTGGTTGCATAACATTTCTGCATAACAGGCGAAAACAGTGTACGGGAGGGCACCATATCCTTCTAATACGTACTACCCTGTGTACTATACACCCTGCCCCCTCTCGACCCCACAAGCATGTGCGAGCACAGATACACGCACACATCCCATCTTACGGGTCGGTCACCCCAAGTTCATACAAACACGCCTAGATGCACTCGAAGTTTCTACTTACAGAAAGACAGCGCTTGTAGCTACCTGAGGCTTTGGAGGCACGGTTACTTGGTTCGGCTTGCAAAAGACAAGGCACTGTATACTGATCTATTTACAAGTCTCGAATTTGTGTCTCTTTTTAACTCTACAACCCTACCAATCACCTGCATATATATATATATATATATATATATATATATATATAGAGAGAGAGAGAGAGAGAGAGAGAGAGAGAGAGCGAGAGAGAGAGAGAGAGACAAACACAAAGACAAAGAAGCTTTGTCCTCGCCACAGTCTCAAACTCCAAATAGAATCGGCCTTTGGGCGACAGGAGCTCGAAATACTTTTCGGCCACGCCGGAACGAATACACGATCTTCATCAAATCCGGCCTGCACCATGCTTAGAAACATTGCGTCCATCAGTTACATTATGACTTGGGCAAGTCCATTACGAAAATGTCGAGAATAACTTTAACACATACGGTACTGGATTAATCTCGGAAATCCCTGGTGCTGAGTACTAACAAAAAACAAACAAACTAGAAGCTGTGCTGCTGCTCGTAATCTTTTTATTTTCCATTTATCAATACCTATATTTTTCAAAAATATATCATGCGAAAGAGGGAATAGAATAAAACTAGGAAATGTAAAGTCTGGTGTGACCTAGAGCATCGAATA
Organism: Craspedacusta sowerbii; assembly: GCA_003687565.2. NCBI lineage: Eukaryota > Metazoa > Cnidaria > Hydrozoa > Limnomedusae > Olindiidae > Craspedacusta > Craspedacusta sowerbii. The sequence goes on along the minus strand of QQSS02001351.1, from coordinate 13,550 downwards.
CCGCACGGTGAGGCTCATAAGAGCGCATATATTAGAGCGCATATATTTGAAATCGGCCAAGTTAAGAAATTTACCCACATTGGGCGAAACGCCTCTGGCGTTGGGGGATGGAGAAACAGGAGAATTTCAAAACTAGAAAAAGTGAGATGTTCGAATTACATCTTGCGCTGAGTAAAATTTAACACTAAAGACCTCTCATAAATTACAACAAGTTACTAAATGGTTATAAATTTGAAATGCTTTTGATATGCACCAGCACAATATGTTTCAGGCGTCTTGAAAAATTATTTCCAAAGAGTGGACCATTGGCTACAACAGTGACTTTGCAAACTTTGGTTAGAAGGAAAGTTTTTCAAAGATTGTGCATTACCTCTATACTATAGCTCTCGGTAAGAGAGCAAAATCGGTGCCTGAGGCACCTAGCTCATGTGAGTGAATTGCCAGACCATCAGATCACATGTTTGGCATGCTTGAATTTTCCGGATAGCTGAGATCAAAATGGCCCAAAAGTTCAAGTTTGCATGCATGCACTTCTTTTTCCCAAACGAGCAAACGCGTTTCAGTTTTGGGCGGATGATTTAGGCAATCACTTACCATTTTCAACTCAGATAAAGAAATGCACGGTAACGCAGTTGGAAGTATGAGGTGTCAGCACACTTACAAGAACCTTGCCAACAAATGGGAGACCAACGGGAGATAAAATAGCACCTATACGGTAACCGTTGTAACCCACAGTTGGATGAATAGCAAGTGGACAATTAGCGCTTTCACTGCACTTATTTAGACAATCATAGATGGATTAAAAGAGCCGTGGATGCGAAGTTAGAGTTTAAAGATGTAACCTTATTGGGTATAGTAAAATGCCGGTCAGAACGTCTGTTTTCTAAGTTCTGCGGAATCAGATACTCCGCTGATTTTGCGCAGTGTCACTTCCTGATCATAGATAAAGTTTGCTTTCACTTCTCTTGCATTCTAGCAACTATTCTGTCTGCTAATCATGCCGAATGTGCCCAGCTGTTAAGGAAATACATATGAATTATACAGCGGGCGGAATACTTACACGAAGTCATCCATCTGTCTCGTCCACCCTGATAGAGAGGGATTAAGTCGCTAGTCTGGGTTGATTGTCCTTTCAAACAACAGCTTTACAGCATTTAATAACTCCGTTCAGGGCGGGAGCAGGTTAATATGACTCGTCACAACATTGTTATCGGGCCGCGCCACTTGGAAGCTCGTTCCGCTCTGTTCGTAACAAATCGCACTGGTGGACATTTACGTCCCGGAAAACCTGTTCAAATTTACGTGACGAGTGAGCAGGCTAAAGTTGATGCTGTTTGGTTGTCCGTAGATGTTACTTTCGAGTCTAAAATGTGGATGCACGTACCAAAGCACTGCCTACTTAAGTTTAACCCTATATGATGGTAAGTCGTGTCATGTAAGATTTCATTGTACAAATCTGGTCGTGGCGAGCTGATTCGAACCTTTAAAAGCTTCTGAATTTACTAGCGTGCGTCACACGTATGGCTTCGAGTATTATTTTAAAATTTGTATCAACGTAAGAGCGCTGCATCGTTTTTTCGCCCGTCAGCTTTAGCTTTCCCTGGTTTGTATTTGGGGAAGGCAGCGAGTCTTCAAATCAAGTTTATTAATTTAAACGCGTCCATTCGGGCACTTAGGCGACGAGTTTTTCTATAGTAGCTGCAGCATATTAAATGAAAGGTCCTTGCATCTCGTCAGCTTACATTGTTATTCCAGCGTTTGGTGCTTAGCATTCACATTTATACGGGCACACAGTCGCTTTTCATTTTGTATTTGCTGAGCTTTTAAAATGCACTGATTTATGAGTGATGTGCTTACCTGTCGCATTAATTTGCAAGTAGGCTGCGCTGCAGTGCTAAGCATGGTCTCGCCCACACGTAATATGCATAACGGGATTTCATAATGTCATTATTTGATAATTTATACATCCTGTGGATGACTAAGAATGTCTTTCGGAAGTACTAATCGTGGTACATGCCTGAGAAGTTTGATAACGCTGTAAAGCAACATAATTCACATGATACACTCCACGCCGTTATTTGATTGTTTATGCCCCTATGTGGCACAGCCGGGAAAAAGGGGGCATAAAGGATTTCTTGTTACTTTTGATAATACGCATGATAGATTATGCGCCCTTGTTTTGATAATTTATACGCCTCTTGGGAAATCTTTGCAGGAATGACAGGGAACGTCGTACACCCGTGCTTTGCATTAAAGGATTGCATGATACATGGCTGAGAAGTTTGATTCCTCAGGAATCAAGATAATCCACATACGTCGAAAGTGTTGAAAGCCTTGTGAATTGCAACAGTAGGTCCTATGATGTCGCGAATCTGACGATGATAACCAAACTACCAAAAAAAGTGCTGTACCAAGGAAAAGGGGAGGTTGCCATCGACTAATATTCTAAAAACGAATATGTCACAAGTTGATTCCCTGGAAAATCCGTTTGCGTTGATCTATTTTATCATAAGTTCCCGAAAATTTTAGGCAATGGTACTTACACGCGTTTGTATGTGGCACACTTTGCAGGGATGAGGGAAGCGGTGTACGCATGCGTTATGCTTTAAAAAATTGCAGGATGCATGCTAAAGAAGTTTGATTACGCAGGAAGCCAAGATATAGCTATCTTTGTGTTGCAAACTTTGCGAATTAACGAATGGAACAAACCTGCATATCAGTCCACGCCTGGCGACTGCAAGTCTTATAATTTCGGAAATCTGATGAGAATCAGAACATGTCCCAGCTACGTCTAAATGGGACTTCATTTTCAACAATAATAATAAGTACAATTGAAAGACGACGAAAGAAAAAATTAAACCTTGTTTTCCCAAATCGGCTTTATGTTTTCTATTAATACTAGCTTTAATTATTAAAATTTAATTAATTTAAAGCCTTACAGGTTTACTAAAACTATTCTAGTTAGCCACACTTGTATGGACGTGTGAGGTACTAAAAGAAGTGTATTTTTGGTGCGTAACAATGATCTCGCGTGTGATTATGAATCCAGAAGAAGCTCATTAGACAGAAGCAAGGCGCTGTTTTCAGAACGTAGCACCACGTGAGATTATTGGCAGGAGCAGACCTTGCGGCAGATCAGACAGTCAAAATGAGTGTATGAGACTAGGCTTACGTAATTGTAACTGCTCCTCAAGATTTTTTCGTTGCTTTAAACCGCCTGAATGATCATGTAATTGTCATTTTGATGTTGATGATACCGATCTTTGTTACCCATTCAATTCGCCAGTTTTTTATTTATTTATTTATTTATTTTTGTTTTGTTTTATTTTAACACGTACTCGGACGTAACTCTGATCGATTTTAAATGCTCTCGTATCGGCATAGTCAAAATCTGCACCATGCGAAATCGTTGCGATTTTTCCTTGCAAGGCTAAAGCGACAGGCAACAAATTACATTATGAGCGCTGCAGGTGCTGAATTTCGCTGAAGTTTGCTTCAACTGTTCAAAATTCAATCCGAAGTTGTGCCGGATTTCATTCAGATGAAATAAAGTTGCTTCTAGGTTATTGTGGTCTAATCGAATTCATGACAAATTGTTGATCTTATTCGTTCTAAGTGAGTTAAGCCTGCATTTCAGGCGTCAGTTGCCGTGCCAAGAAGCGAGTCCAGAGCTTGGGCGATACTTGGTCCTCGTTTTATTTGAAGGGCATCAATCGGACAGTTTAACGCTGACTCTTCACATGTTAAATTGCTATTCATTTCTTGTTATGGTTTAATCCCTAACGGGCGGTTTGTTCTCCGCACGCCGTCCTAGTATTAATTCCCACAGATTGGAGAAGCTAATGCCTCGCACTTGGTTGAAAATGAATGTGTAAAATTTTTCGAGACCTTATCAAGTGTAAACGAAATTCAAAGGCCTTTAAGAGAATACGTGAGATGTGGTGGATTCAGAAAGTCATATTGAAGGGCGTAAGGTTCTTTTTCGATGATTATTTATTAAATTTAGCTTTAAAAGCTCTGCTTCGCGTTTTTGGAATGCATATGTGGTACTTATAAGTATGTACCTATAAGTATAAATGTAAGTATACTAAGGTAACATCTGAACGCAGGGTGCTTTTTAGTATGAATTCTTAACCTGTGGATGTTGCCCTTAACGTTTTCCGCTCGCGGTTATTCTTTATTGCAGGACGGTAAAGAGAATGAAGCTTTTGAGGAAGAACAGTCGATCCAGTCGGAAGAAGCTTCCTCGGGTCCTGCCTGCATCCGAGAAACGAGAGCTGACGCACGCCGAAGAGCTTTTCCTGCGAAATCTTTCGACGGGAAATATGACCATGAGAGTAATTTTAAAGATCCAAGCGTCGTTCTTCCTTTGGATATCCGATTACCTTTGTCATCTGGAGCAAACGTGTGCTCGACAAATGAAAGTCGTTCGCCTCAGAACTCTCTCGACGATCCTGAGACTGTGACGTATGTTTCTAGTGATTCCCCTTGTCAGGCGTGCACTTCGCCTAATCTTAACCTTTCTGTGACTAGCTTGCAAGAATCCACTTCGAATTCTCGTAAAGACAAATGTCTGGCGCGGAAATCTGTGGATGGTTCCTTTCGATCTCGTGTCGTAAGTAAGATAGAACGATGTGCGATCGTAATTGAAAATGTGGATGATGCTGTCCAAGGTACAGAATGCGTATCTGCGGCGGAAACCGAGTCAGCCGTAAGAAGCAAGGGACAGTCTATGCACTCTTACTCCGTGCCTTGCGAAGTCATTCCATACATGGTAAGCTTCAATGATGCGCCTGCCACGGAAGCGCGATTTCTCGGCTTATTTGATCAGCGTCCTTCCTCCAGCTCCGGCCTTTCTCACGTGCCTTCCACCTGGGCCGGACAAAGTACCCCTCCACCGGACTATAACAGTTTGACTTTGGATTTCCTGAAAGATGAGCCTCCAAGATACCAGGACGTTGCGCACGTTAAGACGGCCGTCTCCGAGGTGAGTGATGTGATGGTGGCTTACTCAGACCACTACCTGTTTGTTTTTTATATTTTGACTGCTGTGCAAATCTAATGTTCGGGATGCTGGGATAATGAAATACCATCGTCTTTTTTTTCGGGTTAGCTTCATGTGGTAGGTGTTAATACAGGCCAATACATCTTTTCCAAAAATCTGTGATGTCTGCCACCAATCCTGATGAGTGAGTAAAAAGTACACCGTTCCGTTCTCTTGCAATCCCCATTTCATTTTACTGGACTTTCGTATTCCAGATGATTTCGTATCATAGGGAGTCCCAAAGGAGATTTACTACGGACCTTCCTTACCTATGTATTTTTTTACTTTCAGTAAGAATTTTTGCCCGTTCATGCCACTGTCCAAAGGTCAAAATCGGCTTTTCGGATAACACACGCCACGATCAGTACATTCACTATCGAGTGTCTTTTGGACCGATCGGTCTTTTGTGCTTTTTATCGCGCAGCGCGCACGACGCCGCCCTTTTTTACCATCAGCCTTCCGCGGAGATCGATTAAAGTTGATTCCTCGGTTCGTTGATTGAAGCCTTCTTTAAGATGGTTCGACTATATATGCTATAAGTTATCGAATCGCTTCTGCAGCAAAATCTGTACGCTTGTAGTGCTTAATATGCAGCAGTTGGTTTCCTCGCTGAATGTTTAGAATTACGATACTTCGAGGAAAAACCGTGCTATACTTCGGCATGGCCAGTTTCAACGCTGGATTTTGCTTTTTTTCTGTCGTTCGTGACTTGCTTCAAGGTCTCGACATTTTGTTTGGACCGGTTGTTCTTGGTGAGTTAGAGTTAGGAGAAAGGAACAGTGGTAGCTTGTTGGATTTTTTTGCGCCTAAAATGCTGCACCGTTGTCCGTCACTAGTGGCCTTGGAGTGACGACTCTCACTCGCTGCTTCCGTTCTTGCACGACTCAGACGCAAAACGCCAGGTCATTTCAATTTTGCGTATGCCAGTATTTGCTTCAATAAGTTCATGCAAAGCCGACATGCACAATCTCCTCCACTGCTCTATTGGGGTAGCCAAACTTGAGGAATTGTCTCTTAAGCTTCTCAAATGGCGGCCACTCCAACCTAGTGCCATCTCCCAAATTCCTTCGTAGATGCCAGTCCCAATTCCTAACTTCGACCAATAGCTTTCATTCGAACGACTCGCGATAGTCAGCTGCGGTTATTCTAAGTTTGATTTTGTATGTTTTCTGGAATAGCTAGTCGATCGCCTCGGAAAAGGATTTTATTGTAATTAAAAGTCTCTTAATAGATGGTTTTGAACGTTTCTACGTCTGCCTCATGACCAACTGGCCACGACAGTGGATGTCATGCTATCCTTGCGACTAGTGTGATGGATGCGACCTTCAGCGACTGGCAGCTGCTCGTGTAATCGACCATCTGCAGCATCAAAGGTTGTGCTACTTTCAGGAATGGGAACGCCGATTAGGAGCGCTTCACGTGTCGCGAGGTCCGCCACCGACCGGTTTACTCGGTACAGCACCGCACCTCGTAGCAGAACTCGGCCGATCTGAGTCCGAGTCCTGTATTCAAGGCGTTATCCTCACGGGCGTGCAGTGTTGGATGGAAGGAGCGCAACGGCCTTCTTTTGTACTTTCAATGCTTAAAGCTCGCTTAAATGCAACGTCGCTGTTGCATCTGGTAATCTAGTATACTTGTAGTTCTAACTAGGTACAATAAGCGCGGTTGCTCTGAATTACCTGCGTCCCATCAGGTCTCAAGCTCTGACAAAAGTGCTTGGTTGGCGGCAGAAAATGAATCGGGGCGTAAAACTTTGATATCAACGATATAAAGTATGGAGTGGATTTTGAATGAAGAGCAAATGTCTTCGCGAGCTTCGCGTTCCATCTCTTGAACCGACCAGTAAAGGACCAAAAGGTTAGATGTATTATTTGGAATTCCGGTCAAGGACATCTTTCGGAGCCTGAGGCACTGGTAAATCATGGTGTGCACAAAACGGAAAAATGAAACTGTCTTTAGTCGAAAATTTTTATTAGACAGTGCCTAGACAGAACCAGATCATGATACGCTCCAACATCTGCTAGAAATGGTGGCACCAAGTAAGAGCGTCAGGAATGAGCCGCTGAATTCATTTGCGAATTCAAGATTCTGCCAGTTGACGATGCTGATGGCCTGGTAGGAGAGAAGTGGGTGAGGGATGATTGTGACCATGGAATGAATATTTGAGTGCTGCGCCGTATTCCTGTTCTTCTTATTAGATCTTTTGAACTGGAAGGAGAAGAACCGGGAACCGTGAAGAATGGCCTTCGGAAGAATGTGTAGTTAAACACAAATTAGTAATTATTGCTCTTGAGATCAAGGCAGACTAAATTAAAGTTAGTACGAGGATTCAAAATATGGATTTTGAAATTTGCCGAAGGTTTAGCAGACGAGGGAATATCGAAGTGTCGAAGAAATGGAGACAAACGAAGACTGCATTGGACGGACGTTGTTGTGGAGTATTGAACCGAGGATTAAGTTAAGCGCGTCCGATGCCTGGGCTGGATGCACGTTGCACTTTGCACGGATGGCTGTGGCAAGCGAACTCACCGACTAAGAAAATTAAATATAGATAAGTAAATAAACGGAAATATGGAGTAAATAGATGTTGTGAATATCAGAATGGGGTTTAATGATATATGGTACTCTGACAGTTTTCCTAACTGGAGGTCAATATCGAGGGGGCAATAGTAATGATTTGTGGTTGGTACTGACATTAACCACCCTTACTAAGCATGACCTTCTGGCGCCCGTGGTAAAGGAGCCGGGCGCAGCTCGATTCCGATTCCACGCGCATCTGCACAACAAACTGTCCTTATATCTTTCACAGAAAATAATGGAGCCGAGGTCGAAGTTACCCCTCAAGTCGAAGATCCTCGCCTGCATCGTGGGATTGGTCGTGTTTGGCCTAATTGCACTTGTGATATATATCAGTGAGCGTTACGAATGAAGGAAACTTTATTTTCAGGTAGGATAAGGTTATCAACTGCAATTTTTGCAACGGAACGGTCTCGAGTAAGTACAAAAAAACAGTTCTGTTTTGGAAGCCTTACCCCAACATTGGGGATAGAAGTATTTTAGTTTATGGAATTATAAATACGAAAACGTTCAGCTATGTATACGGCAGTTTGGCTTGCGGGAAGGAAAACGTCGTCAACAGTGACAGTCTGCTCTGCAAAAAGTTGTAACCTGCTTTAAATGTGCCAGGGAAAGTGGTATTTAAGACAGGAAGAAAATTTCCCGGACAACGTAAAGAGATTTCTCTCGACTGGACTGTTGTTGAGGAAGAATTTTCTGTGAGCGCGTTTTTAAAATTGCTTCCTATCGCTCTTAGGCACGTCTTTTCTAAGAAAATGCGTCTTTTGCATGATGCAGAAAATCTCAGAATCCCGGAACCCCAGACCTTAATAAGCGAGTTTAAGTTTAGCATGCTAGCTGCATGTTAACATAATCTACCAATAAATCATATATAAGTATGTTAACAATATACGTATCTAAATATTCTTAATTTTCCAAGTTTGTTGTTCGTTCGTTGGCTAGATAAGAAATCAAAAGCTTTAAAAAAATTTTGTGAGTATGGCAGATGTCGCAAACTGGTGGAGACCAATGAGTCCGACTACCGTCTCTTGATACTATTGTCATGAGTTTGCGGATACCGCTAAAGGCAGTGTCGGTAACAACCCATTAATCCTTGTCTGTGATAATCCGTTTGTTAAAGGTTTACACTTGTCTTTGTAAGAAAGCATACAGCTTCTTTTTAGGAAATTTTTTTCCCGGTAAAGTTTCCCTCACTTAGATGGACTGGCACGAAGTATCAACTCCGCATTAAGCTCCATCTAGTTTTCCCGGTTTAGAGCTCAGTATTTCCACGTAACTACTTCGTATCATTGTGCGGGATCCTGTGTTTTCAGCACTTTGTTTGATCTTCTCTCGTGTGAACGATCATTTGCCGCCGTCCCTTAGCCCCGCCCCGCTGTCCATCGATCATCGCTGACAGCAGATGAGGCCAGTCGTCGGATGTTGCTTGAGCCTCTCAAGGAGCTAAAGAGCTCGATACGTGCCCTCAAAGAGAGGCTCGAACGACTGGTCGATGCTCCAACGATCTTAAAACTGGCATCGCACTGTTCCCTGTTACCAGGACACACTCTTCTTGAAGACCTACCCAGCGGACGACGAAGTCGTACTGTGCTGGTTAGGTCTTCTTAGGAGATTTGCCAAACAGGGAAGCCACAATAATTTGTCTTATACCCTGCTTGCCCACCGACCGCCGCGTGGAGGCTCTCCAAGTTGGCCGGCGTTAGTTCGTTTTTATGTCGCTTTGCTGACTATTCGATGAGTTAATAGTTGCCACGATGTGCAATACCTTCATTTGCATAATAGATTTCTTACGTTCAAGATTAGTGACGTCGTTTTGATTTTGAGTAACTGTGGCTTTAGCATTGTTGGGACATGGTATATTTTTGTATGGCTCTGTGTCTCTACCCCCAGTCAAGTGAAATCCTGAGCTCCTTGCATTGCTCCTGTCCTAGTGTACGGTTGTATTGTAACTCCAAGAGGGTCTGATGACTCGGTCTCCTATCTTTCCCTGTAAAGACCGTGCATGCCCCACATATGGATATATCATGTTGTGGCAGCGTCCGTTGCGATGTCTCACCTGCAGAGGTAATCACTCAAAGTTGAACATCGCATCATCGCTGGTTCGAACCCTTGTGCGAACTTAAAAGAAATTTATTGATACTGATGTCGCGATAAGTAGCTTTCATGCATCACTGGGGCAAGAATATTAGTCACTTGTCATCACGTATCTTCATCATACTGCGTCATATATATGGCCGGTCCTATTCGAAATATCGTGCTGTAGCATTTTACCGTTGCCTATTGCACATAAGATGATTTACTCATTATGCTTATAAGAAAATACGAAAACAGTATTTGCCCCAGTTTTTATTTCTGAGATGGGGTATGAATTTGTAATCAGCAGACATCACGGGGCTCGTAATATTAGTTATGATTCCAGATTATGATGGGGTTTTCGCAATGGTGCAAGAGTCGAGTATATACTGTCATTCAACTTACGTCGGAGTTAACTTGTAGCTGTTTAATTCGTACTATTAGTATAATTATTATCGTTTTTATCTAGCTTGAGGATGAAGAGAGTTTTGTCAGGAAGTATCGAACAAAGATCGTTGCTACGATTATTATGCTGCTCCTGGCGTTATTTGTCATCTGTATAACGTTTGCTCTGGGAGCTTAGAGAATTTAAAACTCGATCTTTTAGATATTTGCTTGTATCTTCGTAAGATAAATTTGTAAATAGCTGCAATTTTCGAATTAGGATGTAACAAACTCTTTATTTTATGGAGAATTTAAAAATAAAAAGCATGGTGCGTTCAGACGTTTGATTGTCGCGAAATGTTATGTTATATTCCTAATGGCCCCGCGAATATTAAGCATAATAATGTACCAAGTCATGCTATTTAAGTTAGGTTTAGTTATTTAAGTTATATGTATTTATGTATATACCATCTGCTATACTTCGACATGAGTAAGAAGTAATTCTGTAATCTAAGATGCCGATACTCAATCTCTCTGCGGAAAGCAAAGCAGCTGTTCAGCGCGCCTCTAAAGATCGGAGTCCGGGTGGCATTTCCCATTGTTGACTATCGAGGCTTTCTTCTGGAAGTACTTTGTGATGGTGGTGGTGATAGGCCTCTTCCGGATCTGCTGAGTGCTGGTGACTCTGACTTTTACAAGGATCGTCTGGATCTGCTCAGCTTCTTCCTCTATGTCACGGCGTTTTCTGGTATACCCAGCCTTTGATGATGTGGACTCTGCCATCTCCTTCAAATATCGGGCGTACTGTTCATGGTGAACTTGCGGCAGGTAGATCTTCATGACGATCGGAGAGCCATCGTTTTGGGTGCTGTCTGAAACCTCTTGCAGATCGCCTGGTAAGTAGAACGCGATAGACAATGACAAAGGAACGGCAAGGAACTAGGAACAAGGAAATTACAAAGCTGCAACGAACAGTTTCGGCTATGAAGTAGGAGTAGGCGTAGTGCTACCGTTAAGGAATACAAGATACTACCAGTAACTAGCTATCAACAGAGACTCAACAAAGAATCTACAAAAATCTAGTATCAGTTAGTATGGTTGCCTGCTCTGGAACCCTGACTTTCAAGAAGTCCTTAGAATTCTTCTTCACCAAATCATAGTCAGTATCAAGTTAATTCCATAGAACTTTGTTCCTTTGTCGAGCAACCGTCGTTATCCTCAGCTTGCGAAAACGTAACCATAATCGAATTAAAAGCTGCTTTTAGGTCATCCATAAAAGAAGTCCGTCTGACAGGAGGGAGGGGTCCTACCAGGAGCGGACAAAAGTGGACAAAGATGAGAGGGTAAACACAAGAGTGCACGACTACATCACAAAGGACTGCCGAAGGTTTTGGAATTCGTACATATGGCGTTTCTTTCTTCAATTAACAGCGAATTTATTCTGGTCTACGACTTTGCATGAGACTTGCACTGCATAAGGGTAATGGCGCTATGCGAAGGCTTTGTCTTAGAAATAATCCATGCTGATCTTAATTAGACTGCCGCATCTGAACTACTCCAGTATTTCAGGAAATTCCTTCAACACTCTTGTTTTTTAAGTCTCATCATCGAAACAATCCTATTACTATTAAATCGTTCGCTTGTGCAGTGTTTTGCTAAGTTCGCTTTATTTGGCCAAAGAAAAACAAACCGGAAGCAAGGAGTATTACAACGAAAATTGTAACAAGAGGATGTTTTGTGTTGCCAATATCTGCCATAAAATTTTGCTCAAGTATATGGCATAGTTCTTCCAGAAAGTCTTTTCTTGGTTGTGCGTTGTAAATTTTAAATTGCTTCGGTGGCAGTCAAAATCTAAGCTAAAAGCGGTGCACTCCGATACTTGGAGCAATAAACTTCTAGTGTTCTCTTGGTGTGCTTAAGAATGACTTCAAAGCGTATTCCTGTGTAGCATGGATCATAACAAACGGAAGTGAGAATTATCATGAACTTGGACAGCTGCGACGAAGTGAGAAAGTAATGTACGACCAAGATAAGCACTCTCAAGAATGAAAAAGACGATTTGCCAGTCCTTTCTTAAACGTCTTAAGCCTTGGTTACTCGTTGGCTGTGATGCAGTTCAGGCGATGCCAAGGCAAAGACCCTTGCTATGCAATCTGAATAAGCCTTCCCAGTAGAGAACTTTCTTATTAGCCAACTTGTGCTACCAGCAATTACGTTTGAGCAACACAAGACATATCAAGACAACTTGAGAGCAAAGCCGGTAAGAAACCAATTTGCGTAGAAGGTAACACAAGAGGACTTTATTTTAGTTTTAGTTCAAAACAAACTCCCTCTTCAATGTATCCGAAATTCTGTATGAAATCGCCTGACCGCGACTTAAGTAGTTGCAGACTCGTGTAAACTGATACCTGAAGTTTATACCTGTTGTGTTATTACGTATGGTCGCGTATGAACGGCGCATCGCGCCACGCAGGGTTGATAAACTTTTACATAACTTGTTGATTACACAATTAATAAATAAGATACATCACTCGCGCACAGAGTAAACAGGCTTATTCCTTGTTAATGACCTGCCAGTTACGCCAAGAATTTCGACTTGACGGCTTAGACTTCGGCATAGACATTTAAAAAAACGGTACTCGAACGGCTCATATCGCAAAAGAGCCGATTAAAGAACGGTATAAGCGATAAAGAAATGGTTTCAAAAAGACGTAAACGAACAGTTTAATTTTCTTTCGTTTAGAGTAAACTATGCCTTTCAATAACCATCGGCAATCGCACGGTTACCAAACGAAACCGTCCTTGCCGAAGATTTTCTGATCGTTTACCGTTAGCTTTCCGTCCCAACCGTACAATCGGACCATTGGTCAAAAACCGACTAAGCTTAGTATAGTACTTCCATCATACCACATAGCTACCCGGTGTTCTAACATTCTATGCTGTCAAGCTATTCATTTTATTCTTGACGAGGCCTTTAACTATAATTTACAAACGACGTGGGAACACGTAAACAGGTGCGGATGGTTTCGGTGCATGGCCTACTTGTTAAGCTTGTATTTCGCTGGCAGGGAGTATGGTGTGGGTAAGACTCCTTCTACTGCCTATATTTCGAAATGCTGAAACACATGTAAAGCTGCGTTTATCAATTTTGTTCAACTCAGACTAGGTAGATGTCGTTCCAAATTTGACGAAGGATTCGAATGAGCTTTCCCTCAATGCTTGAAATGCTGGCTCCGCCGCTTACTCCGAGTTCCTTGGTGTCGGCGCAGTGCGTTTTGTAATATTTTTCTTATAGCAATCAAAAGGAATCTTCTAAATGTGGAGTATTTCAAGACTTCGTCGTAAGCGAGAAGTAAGCAATGTGTTAATTTTGTACGTTACCAGCCAGTATAAGTACGCCACCCCACCCCGTACCCCACCTAGATGTTACTAGTCTACTCGTTTGTTGCCCTGGCATACTTGGGGACTCGGC